>SAUA01000186.1:0-52058 GCA_004335185.1 Phoma sp. RAV-16-625 | reverse complement strand
GCCTCAATTCGCTGCTGAATATGCCCTTCTTGGGAACTCAACGGAGCCCAACAACACTCTCATAAACACAACACACCCACCCGACAAACAACACACACAAGATCACACAACTCCCCAAAACAAAAAAAAAAAAAAAAAAAAAAAAACACGCACACGGTCAGCAGACTGCAGTATCTGCACAACAGCTCCTTCCCAATCCGCTCTGCGCTACCAAGTAGCCCACAACCAACGCTCTCGAAGCCCTACCATTTGAACATATTGATTGCGACGACCACGTAGACTCGACGACCAAAAGCGCCGAAGTACTGCGCACTCGAATCAGTCCTGCCCACCGACCCACGTGGGCTTCTCGAGCGTGCAGCAGCGCTAATCGTAGTCGCCATTGACGCTGGGAATGCAGCGATATCGTCTTGAAGGATGAGTAAAGGATGCGCTGCGCTATACGCGTATTATTGGATGGTACCTAGTTTTGCGCCAGACTGACCAGAAAGATCATGCATCTGCTATGTAAACCACTAGGTATCGCACGAGCGAACGACTATCGCCTCAAGCTCTCCTTAGAGGCGTGGTATCAATGGGGTGCGCCGAAGCGAAAGAAAAAGCAGATCCTAGCAAACAACTTCCTAGCGCGTCAAAGACATGTGTGCTCAGAAAGAGGCTCAATTGCGCCATACATACAGTCTCCATCTTGCCTCCTTTGGTCCTTTTCCTTGTCTTTTGTTTTCCTACGTTCTCGCGGACTTGTTCGCTCCACCTTCCAACTCGGCCCTGAATTCCTGCTGGCCTGGCTCCGGCGAATGGAGTTCTACTGGGGCGGGTTGGGTGTGCGCTTGCGATTGCTTGTAGTAATCCAGTCTACACATTATTAGCACAGCATCCCTTCATTTCGACAAAAACAAAAGATTCAAACTCACTGTTCCTGGCTCATTCCAGACACTTGGCTCATCATGCTCAGATGGCCCTGATGCATCTGAGGGCTCCCTTGCCATCCGCTGGGGTACTGATCCGTCGCATTGTGCTGTCCATACGGCGGCGCTGGGCTCCCGTACCGAGGTGCCTGCTGGTCGTGCGGCATGTATCCCATATCTGGGCCTGGTGTCGAGTTCCTCGCGGCTGTCGCGTCCTGGCGCTTGATGACCTCCTTGAGCGACTTGGAGCGCCCGACGTAGAAGAAGAGCGCTGCGCAACACACCAGGAACGCAACGGCGCCCACGACAATGCCGGCGATGGCGCCGCCCGAGAGGTGCGAACCTCCTGACGACGGCGTGTGAGTACCAGTCGAGGAAGCGGTGGGGCCGTTCAGGATGGTAGAGGTGGCTTCCTTGGGCACGGGATCTCCGACGGCGAGCTGGAAGTCTGCGTCTTTCGCGGCTTGGATCTGTGCGGCCAGGGTTTGAGTGCTGTTGGGGTTGATGGCACCGACCATGAGCTCGCCTATACACGAGTTGGGAGCGGCGCAGTAGAAGAATATCGGAGCGGTGTCGTTGATGGTGATGTTGTAGTGTGTGATCTAGGTTAAGTGAGTAGGAGTTTCTGGTTTGATGGTGGCCGTGTGAAAGAGCTTGGGACCGCAATGACTGGCGTTGCTCAGAAATAGGGAGTGGAGGTATCGCTACTTACCTCTGCTGTTGTATTGACCCATTGCGTCTCTGTCCAAAAGCCCTTGCCCTCATGCTCCTTGTCGGCGTAGCTATACGGCACACAGGCGCTGCCGAACTCTGCTTGTAGCACTGAGTGATCTGGAGGGTAGAACTCAAACGTCACGGTATCTCCGACAGACACATTGGTCAACTCTTGCGGCACGAATCTGAAGCCCCCAGACCCGACCTTGATGAGATGAGTCTGCGGCTCGCTGGATGCGCTGGCTGTCGATGAACTACCCGACCTTGTAGCTGACGCACTCCTCAGGCTTATCGGAGTGGGAGCCAAGGTCGCCGAGACGAGGCCATTCTGTGATGAAAGTGATGCTGATGCTGTTGCCAGTGTTGATTGTGCTGAGGCCGTCGACAAGAGCTGACAAGCAGCGACTGCTACAACGAGTCTTGCGACCCTGAAACGGACCATTTTCCCGTCTATACGTAGGAGATGGTGGAGGGTATTCTGGACCAGCGAATGACCGCCGAGTGTGCGACGGGGCGATTATCGATATAAGTTCGCAGCGGTAACTCGATTCCAACCTTTGCGATAACAGCGATACTCTGTGTCAACGACGAGCGTCGAAAAGGCAGGAAATCCCCCAGCGCGTAAGGCCAGCCTTCAGCTTATAAACAACCATGCTGCACTACCTTGACGCTACCTTACCAGCACAGCACGTCTCGCCCCTCTTGTCAGCACCAAGTCTCCGCACAGCCCTCCCACCAGGGATCATCGCTTCATGGCTGACCGACAAACCTCTCAGATGCCATCTTCTGCAGGCCGGGTGCCAAGATGGCACACTCGACCTATCGGCATTGCCAGCCCTGCAGTGCAGACAGGCGTTGGCGCATATCGCACGAGCTGAACGGCTTCGCTTGTGGTTCACGACGCCCGCTGAGCATGGGTTGCAGCATGCCAGTGTGGTGGGTGTTATTTCTGCCGCGGCGGGGGCGCTCGTCAGCATGCATGCGCTGGTCTTTTTTGAGATGGGTTGCCTCGCGGGACAGTTGCATCAGGAAGGCGGTGTTGGACAGGGTTCATGGATACGCTTCCTTCGCGCTGCTGACAGGGCGGTATTCCCGTCTTTCTTGACATTCAATAAGTGATTGAAGTAGAGGTGCTTATGCTTTCTACATGTTGCTAGGTAAGCTGTGTGACCTCAGCTCTGGCACTCGCTTGGCAGCAGCTGTATTGTTGTCAAAGTCGCTTGCATGAAACTAGAGCTAGGACGGAAACGACTTAGCTATGCGATTAGCATTCACAGTAAGCGAGGACGTCAGTCCTGGCTGCTCAGCTCTACTTCGTAAACCAACACATCAGCACATCCCAGTCAAATATGTGGAACCGTGGAATGATGACCAGCTGGAGGCGTGAGAAATTGCCGGACATCGGACACCTTAATTTTGGTGATGTGCAAGTCAAGTTGGCAAACAACTCTTCAATCCAATCCAAGGATGCGAACCACATCCTAGAAAAGAGTTCGTCAGTAAGCATGCTAATAAACAGCCGCAAGATACGGCCAAACAAGCCCCGAGGACGTGTGGACGGCGTTTGCATACAAAAAGAGAACAGAATACTTCCGCGTATCGGGAATGGTGTCCAGCTCACCCCATCTCGTATTAGCGCAGCGCAAGCTGACATGTGATATCGTTGGCATTGTCTGAGGCAGTTCCAGTCGTTGCAAACAACGCCTCTACTACGAGATACAGGAAGGATACACATGCACTTCCACCAACATGCTATGCAAGCGCAGCGCTCTAAAGTACAATGGCGCAATAAAAAACTAAATGCCGTGCCATCCCACAAGGATGGTACACGGTTGACAACAAGCTCCATTCATCGGCACTATCAGTACGGCCGCCTCGTTCGACTCCCTGGACTTCCATTGGGCCTTGGACTTGAGAAGACACCGAGAGGTGGTAGACCTCGTAGGCCATTAGCGTGCCGCGCTTCTATGGCTTGCGTGTCGAGGCCCAGCGGAGGGCTTCGAAACCCACCGTTTTGTGCCGCCTGTAGATCATCGTCAGTAGGAGTAGAGGTTTCTGTTTCCTCCGAAAACTCGCGCTTCTTCTCTAGCAGCAGATCCTGCACTTCCTCCCGGTGGCCCATCAGCATCTCGTCCAGTGTGTCCCAGTCCGACTGCTCGAGATTCCCCAGCTTCTTGCGTAATTTCTTTTTCGAGGTTCGACTAAATGCGTAGTGGCTCTGCTTCACGAAGATCCTGGTGTGCTATAAGGCATAAGATCAGCAAATGCACACGCTGTGTGTGGGCTCGCCTTCAACATACGTAGTAATACCAGGTCCCAATGTCGTCATCTGTAGGACGCTTGACGGACTGTATGGACGATTCGGCCACGAATCCTATGAGCAGTTCTACCCTGCTATCCTCATCGGTAGTAGTTTCTATCACAGTCAATACAAAGATTTAAAGCGAAGTCGACAGAGTCACCATTGCGGCCCAGTAGGTCAACCAGGCCCTGATAAGCATCGCCAATCCCCATGAAGAAGACTTGAGTTGCGTCGCTTGGGCTGCATATCTGTCAGTAGAAATAGATACTCCTTCGACAAGCAACTGACTGGATGTAATTTGTCCAAAGATAGTTGGCTATTTCGCGGGTCTTGTCAGACCGAGCTTTGGCGTCATCTGCGCTGGCAAAACCTAAGCTTGCCTGCTTGTTGTCAGCCTCGATGACTTGAAAATTGCGAGTGGAACCACGACCTACCCCTTCTTGCTGCTCCACGGTGACGATCTGGGGAACATTCACGTCGATGACGGAAAACTCATTTGTTATGGCCCAGTCGATGTAGCTCTTGGTCACATCAGTCTTAAGTCCGAGGTCAGCGACTACACAGTGCACGACTGCAGTGTTCACTTACAAGCCATGTGTTATGTAGTTCCCTTCGACCTGTGACTGGGTCTGGGTGATCTCGAAAGCTGGGTGGATCGTGGAATATCACCAGAAGCGGCTTGCGTTCCATGAAGTCAGGCCTGAAAAGTTAGCGTGGCCACTGTTGGTTTCATGACAGACAATACTTACGTTGCAATCACATTGTGCTCGAACGTCGGTGCGAGGTCAGCGTGGTTAATCTGCAGAGGCAGAGGCGTCATGCAATGCTCTCTGGCCAGACGCTGGCTTTGCCATTCTCTTATAACATTATGCAATGCGTCTGTAGCGGCAAATCCTGGGTCAGTCCTGTCAAGCTTCTTGGGATACAGGCATTTCCAATACTTGGAGTGCTGATGCTTGACCTGTTCGATGGTACGGACAGCACTATCTTTTGGCGCAGGCAAGTCTTCACTCAATCGGTCCGGGGGCTCTTGCATCAATACCCTGGTGACCGCAAGTGCCGAACGAGCGATGGAGCGCAAGTTGTAGCCTCCCTCAAGACATACCACAAGCTTGCCCTTCGCTAAGCGCGACAGCATGTGTGTCATGTGACCATAGCAAGCCGGAGTAACAAAGCAGCCGCCGAGAACGTCCCCTTCAGCAGCATCAAAACCAGCCGAGATGATTACCAAGTCCGGATCAAACTCGCTGGCTATGGGCATGACAACCTCTTGGAAGGCATAAAGATACTCAGCATCGCCCATAGCATGATCATCCCATGGTATGTTGACGTTCTTCCCAATTCCATCACCCTCTCCACAATAGTCAAGGTTGCCGTCAGGTAAGTTGGGATAGAAGTGTCCGTTGCGGAAAACATGCAAAGATATGTAGAGCACATTCGGATCGTCGTAGAACGCGTGCTGGATGCCATTGCCGTGATGGACGTCCCAGTCCAAAATTAGTACCTTTCTGCAGGTCTGCGGATATGCGTCTTGGCACACACGTGTTGCGATGGGAACGTTGTTGAAGATGCAGAATCCGGAAGGTTGGGAACTCTCGGCATGATGGCCTGGAGGTCTGATGATAGCGATCGCGTTGCGCACAGATCCTTGCACGACGGCTTTGCACGCCTCGATTGCGCCGCCTGCTGCTAATCTAGCACAATCATAAGTAGAATGATTGAAATAGATCGAGTCCAATTTATCCATCCACTCATGCATCTCCTCTTCAGGCATGTCTGTGATCTAGTTAGTCAAATTCAAGATATCGAAAGTACAGACGAACTCTGTAACGAATACACAAAGTCGTAGTGAGCCTTCGTATGTATCGTCAGTATTTCGTGCTCTTCGGCGTATCGAATGCCAATCCTCCAACAGTACTCGTCGTTTTCGTCATCGTCTGAACTTTCTGGACCACGCACGAGCCCAGCCTCCCGTATTTCCTCGAAGATAGAGTGAATGCGCCGTGGATCTTCAGGGTGTATTTCATCCACCGAGGTGTCGCTTGGAAGCTCGGCATGAAATCGCATACGGGGGTCGTAAACCAAGCCTGTCTTCAAAGTTCCGTATGGTAGAGCCTCTGATCTTGGTTTGGGCGGTATCCGTACTTGTGGGCTTGCACGCCGGTGCGGAGTGGGTCTTACAATATCCATCTTGTCCGAGCGGCCATCGCGGGACGTTGGACGCATCGATGACGTGCTCTTGGACAGATCGTAGGGCGGCAGTTGCGCGTTCTTTGGCAGATACGCTGTGTTTGGGTTTGGGAAAACATCGGTTGGAATCACAAACTCAGACGCATAATCTGTAGGTCCACTGTTGAACTCTGTGGAAGCGATGATCTCGTCCTCCATTGGGACGTCCACATCGTTCATTTTTGTGTTCAAACAGTCAACGCGAGCGCTGAGCGCCTCGCAATGGACGGGTAGAGACCAGTACCTATAGTTTCATATTAGTATAAATAGGAAAATGGAAGCACCAGAGAGGTGTGCAAGAGACATCCATGATTTAACAGCTGTGAATTGGCAAACAACAAAGAGAAGAACCAAGCGGTATACTTCCCCAATTATCATTTGGCATATGCTTGCATAACACAAATAGCAGGCAGTAAAATCAAGGAATACACAGATGATGTGGAACGAGAAGACGTAGAGAGACGTATCCTCAGCACAACGGACATGAAGACACTGAGAGGGTAGAAAGGAATAACCTTACCAAAATTTCTACCTCATGGAGATGGTACTCAGGATCTTCTTTTGGGTGTGCTTCTCTGTTGTAAACACGCAACGTGATCGTCGGCCGTTTTATGTTTGGAACTGAAGATAGGTGGCAGCTTGCACAAGGTGACGGCGACCAAGTTCGTGCGATCAAGTGTAGCAGGTTAAGCTGCTGCTAATCCCGTGATGTGCCCTTCACAGATATAGGGTCTGTGGTTGATTAGAGTCGTGATCGCGTCAGGCGCTGAGTGAACAAACAATATAGTAGACAGCTGCAGTGAGCAAGAGCAGTGCTGCGAGTAGCTGCGGCTTGACTGGAACTAATAACGCCGACTGGGTATTGGATAGAGCAAGTGGCAGTCGCGATGCTTAATCGGACAGACGCGCCCGAAGACGTGGGTGACTAAGCAACACTAACCTGATCAGGATCGATATCTCTGTCCTTACTACCTAGATACTGTTCACTCTTTCACCTGTTCAATCAGTTTCTTTCTTTGTCGTAGCTATTCTCTGTCAAAAATATTGCAGCGAATTTTTCTTTAAGCATAATGAGCTCTTGTGGGAGAACGAAGCCGACGTGGGCGATCACTCAGCCACGGATACCTGCTGCATCGATTTCAGTGGCTTGGCGATCGCTCAAACGTTGCCCTCTCAATTCGACTTCGACGTCAGATTCCTCATCTTGCAAGGGCAAGATGTCGTCTTCGATCTCTTCGCCACAAAGAAACCATTTCATCAGCAAGTCAACGTTGAGCTTGTTCAGGATAGATTGCACGTTCGCCAACCATTTTCGGGAACCAGCATAGGCAGGCATTATGCTCGACATAATTTGCCCTAAGTCCTGGTAGAGCCGGATCAAGATAGCTAGACGAGTCACTGAATTGTACTTACGCCCGCCTGTCCGATCTTTTCCTCTACATAGAAAGACATGCCTTCAACCCCACAACAAGAAGACCTACCTATCAGAAGGACGTTCAATCTGAACTCACCAGCCACAGCCTCACTGCAGCTTCTCTGGTCTTTCCCAAAATCTCAAAGCCGGTTCTAGCCACCCTTCCAGTCCCGAACACTCTGCACCCGATTTGCTCCGGGGCGCAGCCCCATATGTTCCCCATACGTAGAAGAAGCAATCCCACAGTCGAAACGGGTCTTAATCTCGGGAACTAACGCTGAACATTCACACTGCGGTACTCCTCGGGAACGCAGCCGCACATGTTGCCCCGGATATTGTAGCCTCGGGAAAGGCTGGCGTACATACGCTAGACAATCGTCGACAGGGGTAGCTTCCGCGAGCTAGCGACCGTCGATGGGCAATGGGAGCTTTGAGTACATCTTGTATGCTGGCAGTAGTCATGATAATTAACTTTCACAGTATGAAGGCAGAGTTGTATGTTGTACTATTATTCATTGATTCATGTCTGGCGTAAACACATGTTTGGTGCAGCAAACCCAGCGTATTCTCATCTCACTCAGGAACTACTAACGCGCAGTGGCTTTCATATCCTTTTCAAATCAGCGCTCAAAGCTTAGGCGTAGCCTGGCTCTGTCCTGACTCCTAAGCGTTGCCATCAACCTTGGCAATGTAGACCAGAAGGTCGAGGACACGGCGGGAGTAACCCCACTCGTTGTCGTACCAGGAGACGAGCTTGACGAAGTTCTTGTTGAGGGAGATACCAGCCTTAGCATCGAAGATGGAGGAGCGGTCGTCACCGTTCAGGTCAGAGGAGACGATCTCGTCCTCAGTGTAGCCGAGGATGCCCTTGAGCTTGCCCTCGGAAGCCTCCTTGACGGCCTCCTTGATCTCGTCGTAGGTGGCACCCTTCTCGATGCGGACAGTCAGGTCAACAACGGAGACGTTGGAGGTGGGAACACGCATGGACATGCCAGTGAGCTTGCCGTTGAGGTCGGGGATGACCTTGCCGACAGCCTTGGCGGCACCGGTGCTGGAAGGAATGATGTTCTGAGCAGCGGTGCGGCCACCACGCCAGTCCTTAGCGGAGGGGCCGTCAACGACCTTCTGGGTGGCGGTGTAGGAGTGGACAGTGGTCATGAGACCCTCGATGATGGTGAACTTGTCGTGAATGACCTTGGCGAGGGGAGCCAAGCAGTTGGTTGTGCAGGAGGCGTTGGAGAGGACCTCGATGTCGGACTTGTAGGTCTCGTTGTTGACACCCATGACGAACATAGGGGCATCAGCGGAGGGAGCAGAGATGACGACCTTCTTGGCGCCTCCCTTCAAGTGAGCCTTGGCCTTCTCGGTGGTGGTGAAGACACCGGTGGACTCGACGACGTAGAAAGCGCCAGTCTCGCTCCAGGGAATGTTGGCGGGGTCCTTCTCGGTGTAGAAGCGGATGGTCTTGCCGTTGATGGACAGGTTGTTGCCCTCGACCTTGATCTCGCCGTTGAAGCGGCCGTGTGTGCTGTCATACTTGAGCATGTAGGCCTGTAGGTCTCGTCAGTGTTCTGTCCTGTTGCAAGAGTACGAAAGCATTGTATCCATGCTGATCCGATGCTCTGAGTGTTGGGAAAGCTTACGGCGTAGTGGGGCTCGATGAAGGGATCGTTGACGGCGACAATCTCGACGTCGTTGTGCTCGATGCTGCGAAGCTGTCAGCTTGATGATACCACGGTTGACTTCATGAGGGGATGAACTCACGCATTGCGGAAGACAATACGTCCAATGCGGCCGAAACCGTTGATACCGACCTGTGAGACACGTCAGTAGCTGCTGGTAGGTGGTGAGGGGTAAGAGCTGCTTACCTTGACAACCATGATGAATAGACTGTTGTTCTGTGAAAAGTGTCAATTGAGTGGGAGTGATGGATTGGAAAGTCAAGAGGTGCTCACTCTTTAAAGGGAACTAAAGTAGTCTGGAAGCTTGGAAGAAGAGATTTGTGGTGGGCTGGGAAGGGCGCGGGTGTTTGTTCAACTTTGTTGGGTTATGGTGGGGCGGGGGCTAAGTCTCCAAATACGCACGTCACAAGGACTTGCAATCTGATAGCTGCGACGCGGGCCGCATCCAATGGGCTCCTGTAAGCCCTCCCACACATCCGGCCGGCTGCGTTGAGCTGGTCGCCAGGCCGCACAGCTGCAACCGTACCTCGTGTGCCGAGCAGCCATCGTGAGAGTACGCGGAAAGCAGTGGGGACATTGAGCGTCCCGGATGCGTCCAACTTGAAATGAAAGAATGCCCAAGACCCTCTTTGGAACCTCGAGCTGGTGCCCACCTAGAGCCTCATTACACTGACTTGTATCTCACGAGGTGCTCAGCTGCTATCCCTGCATATGCATACTGCTTCACCTGGGTCTTGCCAACCGCCGTACAGACCAAGGCTGCCCAGCATTGTAGATGCACGTCTCTAAACAGCTTACGAAAGAGGTATCCGCACGTCTCGTAATACTCGCCACGGCGGCGCAGAGCAAGCTAGCTGGCAGAAGCATTTGTTCGACGTGACCGGCAGTCTCTGATGTGATTCAGGGTCATTCGATCATCCGATATTACAAACACTGCGGTTCGACATCGCGGTATTGGTCAACGCCGCGGGGAGGCGAGCATCTGGTGTTACCACCGAGATTCTCACCGCCACGCAAAGTCAAGCACATAGTCGTTGAGGTTGTCTGAGATGTGAGGCGCAACGCATCCGCGGCCGAGACTCCAGGGCTAGATGAGGGGTCAGCCAAAGCAGTTCTGGGTTCAACACCTGACATTGATGTGCGACAACGGCGCCCAGAACTCCTTAAGGTACCTGCATAAAGGTTGGAGGGGCACTTACATCGCTCCTACGCGTGAGGCAGTGATCGAAGCTCCCAGCTCCGTAGGGCTGACAGGCTGCTTGAGCTCGAGCTTTGGCTTTGAGGTTTTGCCAAGCTATAGCTATCCCCACCACGAAACGCCCTCAAGTAATAGGCGTTGAGAATAAGTCTGGAAGTCCGGTCGCCCGTCAGACGATCAGACAGCTGCTCTCTCTAATGACAAGAGCCACGTGTTGAACTTGTCACTGCCCGCTCCGTCACCAGCATCTTGGTCTTTCATGGTCAGGTGACTAGGAGATGCACGTCCAAATAGATCTCATCTTCCCACAAAAATTGATGTGATCGTGAGCTCTCTTGGTTGGAATGGTTTTCTGAATCTATACACTTGCATTTGAGAATCCGAGGGTCCGGTTCGAATGACTGCTGTCAACCCCTCTAGAATCACCCATCTGCAGTTGAGGCAGTTTGCGAGCTTTAGCAACGCGATCAGCGAAGTGCTACAAGCGCACTGCGCCCGTGCAACCCGACCTTGAGTACCATATAGGTCAATCTCATTCTTATAGTTCTCGCCATACTGTAGCAATGTTGTCCCTAACGCACAATCCTTCTCCTCGGTCACTCTTGCAGTCGACTGTTACGATCGCTTTTCAGCCCCTCCATCGACCACACATGAACCGGAACAGATGTTGACCCTAGGTTCATGGACTTCACTGCGGCAACAGCTTACAGAGAGCTACCAGACATACGCTGCAATGTCTTGCAGCACCGCAGTGAAGCTGCTACGGTCGCTCTTGCACGCTGAATGAGCCCAGAAACAAGGCAGGAGCAAACCAAATATCTCTCTACACAGCAAACATTGATTTCCAAGACCAGTTTATACTGGGCGCACATGATACCTTGTAGTTATCCAGCCTTGCTCTCACTGCTAGAGGTGAGTTTCGCAGCAGCGCTCATTGGCGCGCCGTTCCTGGCGTGGTCTGTGTCACCAGTCGAATGACTTTCGGTTTTTTGCCAAGCCGCCCACTGCAAGCTCGACCGTCTCCTTGTACCATCACCACCGTCATCACCACCACCCATTGGCAGCTGCAGGTCCCTCCAAGGGAAGCTCTCTCCGTTTCTTTCGCATTTCTCGACACTCTCCACTCTACCGCCGCCATGCTGCGCACCTCAATCGTCCGGGCGACGCGCTCCGCTGCCGTCCCCAGAGCCGCACCCGTCACCAGCCAGCTCCAGCAGTTCCGCCAGGCACACGCCATCTCCAACCCTACACTTGCGAACATCGAGTCTCGCTGGGAAGACCTTGTAAATCATGTGCTATCGCAATAGCCGGATTGTTGCTGACAGTCCGCAGCCTCCCCAGGAGCAGGCCGACCTCTGGATGTCGCTGAGGGACCGCATGAAGACGGATTGGAAGGAGTTGACTCTGCAGGAGAAGAAGGCTGGTGCGTACACTCTTCTCCAGAGCCACTGAGCTTTACGGACAGGCGCATGACGTACTGGGGATCGATAACGGTGCACCCGAGTTGGCCCGTGGCATCGGTGCACCCAGCGCGACCTCCCACCATGCATCGCACACACCGACAAGGACTACTTGCTAACTGCGACTTCGATCTATAGCCTACTTCATCGCCTTCGGTCCCCACGGCCCCCGCCGTCCTCCTCCTCCGGATGAGGGCCGTAAGGTTCTCTTCCTCTCCGTCGCCGTCTGCTTCGGTGCCTTCGCTGTCTTCGCTTTCACCCGCATGTTCGCCAGCCCCATCAGGCCCCGCACCATGACCAAGGAGTGGCAGGAGGCTTCCGAGGAGTACCTCAAGGTACATAACCTCCTTGCTGCAGTTGCGGCATGTCTCATATTGCCATGTGTGCTAACACATACTGCAGGCCCAGGGATCCGAGCCCATCACCGGTTACAAGGGTATGCTGGTCCAGTCGGTCTCGGAGAAGAACCTTCCTCCTGGCACGAAGCTCAACGACGAGTAAACGAATGGGTAGAAGCACGACATCAAACACAATACCAATACCAATATCACATTTCCTTGGGTCAAATCTCTATTTGGTACTGTCTGTGTCAGATATACAACAAGATCGAAAGGGTTACGAGCCTCTGCTGGATTGGCCCCTGTCATATTAGTCCCTCCGTGTACAGAAATTCTAGAGGCATTTGCGACTTTTGCTCTACCGTCTCCACTACGACCTTGTGTGTAGAACACAGTGTACGCATACAGAGCTCTCCAATACATGCGCTCTACTCTCAAAACTGTCCGACTGCTTGATCATGTGGGCTGTTGACAAACTGCGAATTTGAATATACCAGTAAACGACGTCCGGTGACGACGATGTCGTTACAAAGCGAATCTCGGGCATAATGGGAGGTCGGGGAGCCATTCAACGTCCATCAACGTTCTAGCTACAAACTCACGTCCAATACTCCAGGCTCCAAATCCACCTGCTCTCCTTCAAGGCATGATGTATAGGTCTACGTGACTGCAGCCTCTACACACAGCCTTCTAGCAGGATTCAAACAACAGAGTTCAGTAAAATCTCTACTCCTTGAGTTCTATCGAACTTGACTCCAAGACTGTCCCATTTCTGTTGACTTTCTGTCCTGCTTCGATGCAACTCCAGGAACTACAACCTCCGAACGGAGATCCGCGCTGTTTGATATCATAGGAGATCTCGATCCGACATCCCACGCACCTTTGAACATCATATGTGTGGTGGTCGATGGTAGGAGTTAGACCAAACCGCCTGGACGGAGATGGTGCTGCCTGTCCGTGGACGTGGAGGTCGTCGTGGGCAGGTCGAACGTGGTTGGATAGAGAACTTTTGATGTGGTCGTTTGCTTGCCGATTGTATTTTGGGGGATAGCTATCTCGAGGAATGGCACGTTTGGTCTTTCCTGTCTTTGCAAGCGATGGGACTTGTGCAGTAGTGCCGAGTTCAATCGATATTCCACCGGCTTTGAACGGTCGCTGCTTCTGTGGAGAATGTTGGATCTAGCAATAGTTCTCGAATGAGGGTCTTTGTCTCGCTCAGTTGGTGGTGGAGAGGAGCGGATGTTCATAACACGATCATGTTGCCGTTTGGGAGGAACACAGATTACTTTATGATCGGTTGATCCTGCTTCAAGCGTCTCTTACATTCTTATATGATACAATATAAACACGGCTCATCTACACCCACTCCTTGGGGCTCTTGAGCACATCTATCAGGCGCTCTTCCCGGCTGCCCTTCTCAGGTGCGTGCATGTACTCCCATCTCGACGTGAGCGGCAAGCTCATGAGGATACTCTCCACTCTTGCGCCAGGGGTGTTGAGTCCAAATGCCGTGCCGCGATCGTGCACCAGGTTGAACTCTACATATCGCCCTCGCCTGATCTGCTGCCAGTGTTTCTGGGCCTCTGTGAAGGGCATGTCCTTCCTCCTGTTGATAATGGGCAGGTAAGAGGGCAGGAACGCAGATAAGCAGTCCTGCACGAAGGAGAACAGCTGCTCCTGGTCCTTCTCTGTCTCGTCGAGGTCGTCGAAGAAGATGCCGCCTACACCACGTGTCTCGCCGCGGTGTTTGTTGTTGAAGTACTCGTCGCACCACTTCTTGAAGCGCGGGTAGTATGCCTTGTCGTGCTTGTCGCACGCCTGCTTGATTTCACTGTGGAAGTGAATCGCGTCCTCGTCGTACAGGTATGAGGGTGTCAGATCGCAGCCGCCGCCGTACCACCATGCGTTGGTGTTGCCGAGTTCGTCGGCCGTCTCGAAGTAACGGTAGTTCAGGTGGACGGTTGGCGCATTCGGGTTGTGTGGGTGCAGTACCATAGAGAGGCCTGCGGCGAAGAATTCGAGAGAGTCAACGTCAGGATCAAGTGCTTTATGGTTGACGCGCATCTTCTGGATGGCAGCACGGGGGAGACGACCGTAGACGACTGAAGTGTTCACGCCGCCCTTCTCGAAGACTTTGCCGTCCTGGAGCACACAAGTAATGCCACCGCCGCCTTCCGGCCTCTGCCATGTGTCGATCTTGAATTTCGTGCCGTCGACCTTTTCTAGCTCAGAGACAATGTGCTTTTGTTGCTGCTTTATGAACTGTTCCATTCGTAGACGCATGGGCGATTGGTCAGATACACCGTTCTCGCGCTTGAGAAGGGCATCTTTCTGGGCGATCGAGGGTGTTTCGGCCTTGAGCGAGTCGGAATCTGTCCACTGTACATGGTCAGCTTTAGCTTCAAAACCTGAAATGTAGTAAATATGCGTACCATAGAGTAGACAATCGCGCCCACAAAGGGTAGCATCAGCAACCGGATCCTGTTCGGCCACTTGCTCGGCGGAGGGTTTCGCCATTCTTCCAAGGGGTCTGGCCTCTTCGTCTTGTAGTTGCGAGGGAATTCGCCCATACACCTTCGCTGGCCCTGGAGGTGCTTGTTTTGCAGGCAGTTTGCGCGCAACGACTGGCGTGGAGCATAGCTGGTGGGAAGCTCTAGAGCTCTGGCTACGCGGAACGAAGGTCGAGGAAGCATTGCGGGCAAATGCTGGGCTGGGTAGGAATCACGAGGCTATGGTGTAGTCATGCAAGGAGGAGGAGGCACAGGTGAGCCGCAATGGCTTATATTGATTGTGCTGCGAGAACGATATCGTCTTGGAGAATGTCGAGTGTCACACCATGATGCTTCCACCATGCAGGTACCGAGGCGGGTGAGCCGGACTAATTACTTACATAAGCCATCTTTCGCCCTCGATTAGTGATTGCTCTTCCACTTGACACCAGAGAGTCTTTCGTAGGCTCGTTCCAAGGTCTGAGCTGTGGCATGTACCACTGTACTGTCGTCTATGCTGCTGGCGGAAACCTCCAATAAAGCTGGCTCTTCCATCTGGAGTCCTGACGACACGACCATTCAAATGAACCACGCACCCGACAGAGTACGACAATGCATTTGCAGGCGGTTTGATTGGCGAACTCTGTCTGGCTGAGGTCCATACCGGTATGCTGCACACGTATACCTAGGTGCGTCCGTAGTGAGCTCCAGATGCTCGATCAAGTCAAGCGCCCCGTAAGGTTGATGCCCACCTGGGCATGTTTGGCATGTTGTAGATAGAGCATCTACCTTGTCCTCGAGAAACGTGTGAGACTTTCATGAGTACCTCGTCGCAGATGACTCAAGACTAGGCTGGGTCATGGGGAGCTGTGCAAGTGACTTGTGAGGCGGAGGCGGTCAGCACGCCATACGAAGCAGAGTCACTTTGTGCACGCAACAATGAAGGGCGGTACTGTGCATGACAGACGAATACCTTGAAGCGCATTTGAAGAGTCCCGCTCCAGAATGCGCTTGCCAATAAAGTGAAGTGGCTGGTACGGTGACCTTCCACGGAACGCATGTCGCGGATTGACTAAGCGTACCCTGGTGATTGCTTGGGCCCCGCTCCCCGTCTGTTGCCTTAAGCTCTCACACCGCCGCACCCTCTCCCACCTACATAACCTCTGCCACGCCACACCACTTACGCAACCTTCTGCAACCACCCGCTGCCAGCTACACCACCCAAATCCGCTCAGTAAAACCACTCTCGCCAACATGCGTTCCAAGTTCAAGGACGAGCACCCGTTCGAGAAGCGCAAGGCCGAGGCCGAGCGCATTCGCCAGAAGTACAACGACCGTATTCCCGTATGTCTTCCCACAGCCCTCTCTATGTAGGACCACGCAGCTAACAGCACCAGGTTATCTGCGAGAAGGTCGAGAAGTCCGATATCGCTACCATCGACAAGAAGAAGTACTTGGTTCCCGCCGACCTCACCGTCGGCCAGTTCGTCTATGTTATCCGCAAGCGCATTAAGCTGTCGCCTGAGAAGGCCATCTTCATCTTCGTCGACGAGGTCCTGCCGCCCACAGCCGCTCTTATGAGCTCGATATACGAGGAGCACAAGGACGAGGACGGCTTTCTCTACATCACGTACGTTCCCCATACACTTGACTGTCATTAGGAGACATGTGCTAACCAGGCTGCAGCTACTCGGGCGAGAACACGTTCGGTGAGGCGATCTAAGGAGCTCGCTCCCCTCTTATCTCTTCGGTATCACGCGGCACGATGTACTCACGGGCGTTTCGGACTCACGGGCTTTCTTTATTCTTCACTACAACACGACACATGGTCTGGATGACTGATGGACACGATGGTGATTGAGCGGTGCGGTGGCCAAAACCTCCCAGCCGCGCAAGGCATCTACCACTGGGACTGAGAAGGGACTGGCTTTGGTGCACAGCAGCGCAATATCCACTTGTTTCAACTCAGCATGGTGCTGTGCTTGCGGCGAGACCGAGGTCAGGCTGGCTGGTTGGTTGGTTGGTTGGCTCATATGGCTTCCCCATGCGTTACTACCGTAATTTGATCACTACCTCAGTCTAAATGCACCAGATCCCCCTTTGAACATACTCTCTATTACTTTATGACTTCCTAAGTCCGCCTCGTGAAGCTCTATGCGCCGCTGATAGTCCACCGTGACTTGCGGCTCAGCCGGCCTCTGAGACGATGACGACATCTGAACATTGTCCACATGACCAGTGGGGCTCTGAGATTACAGTCAAGCGCACGATACTGTATCTGAGGCCTGCATAAGACTCTATAGGCGTTGCAGGCATGCCTCAGCATATCATACTGCTTTAGACGGCTGTGGCCTCTTATCAGCACTCACATGTCGTGGGGCACGCTGGTCGCGCATTCCGGGACGCGTCGCACAGGCCGCGGCCCAAAGCGTGCGGGCCGCCGATCTGGAGCTTGGGGAAGGTTATCGATACCTTGACAATGCCATGCAGCACCACCGCTGAGTGAGTGAGAACCACCACGCTTGCACAATCGCCGTACCCTCATATATCTCTGTTGCTGTGAACTTTGCCTCGGTATCGACACAGCTCCCTCCCAACCACAAGCTGCAACAAAGAACACACCCGCCGCCCGACAGAGCTCGACACAGCAAGCAAGCAAACATGTACATCATCTCGCGGTCCGCCTCCCTCTCCTCCTTTGGACTCCATACAAATACTGACCTCACCCACAGATCTCTCGATCCCCTCTTCGCCATCTCGATTGGCCTCGCCGCCGCCGCGACACGCATCAACCGCGAAGAAAAGGAAAAGGGCCGCTCGACGCAGGACTCGATGGAGGTTCTTAAGAGGCGGTGGGCGCTTGCGTGGCAGGGTGGAGGGGCTGGGGGTGCGAAGGAGTAGTGGCCACCACAAGGTCTGCCAGAGGGAAGGATAGCTTGTTATGCAAGGCGAGTGGTGGTGGATGGATGATGGTTCTGGAGGATGAATGATACCCTTTTTGTCTTGATATGCACTGGCCAGGGACTCTTGCTATGGCAGATTTTTTCTCTAGGGTGTGAAGCCGATTAGAAACGTGGGGGCAATCGGTGCCAAACAGCAACGTAGAAACACAACAAGACTCGAAGGCCAACCCTTGATATTGTGAGTAAACCATGGGCATTCAGAGCACCTTGGCCGAAGCATCACAAGCTAGGAAGTAGTTGGCATATGGCAGATCTTTCTCACTACCTAGATATTCTAGCCTGAGTAGATACATTCATAGACCTCTAGGTTTTATCATTGGAGCAAGTGTATGCAGGGTTGGAACGCTGTTAGATTGTCAGTGAGGGCTCCGGAACACAAGACTAGGATAGGAGGTCGTTTTCGAAGGCGAGCGGGCATCTTCTCTATACCTCTGGAAATGTTGGGATGCATTGAAAGTGGGCTTGCTCGAGAGTTGTAGGCTCAAAGGTAGTCGGAGAGGACCATAACGTCTTGAGCTGTTACAAGTCCTAGCTGACAGACTGCTCGTTCTGAAGACGTGGTTGTCAAGGGCTGCTACGCCTACAGTTATCTGAAACTTGATAAAGCACGTACGGGACACACGGCATCATGTAACATGGTCAAATACGTTTGAATAAACAAGGAAATGGTTTCTTTGCATGCATGATAGATTACAGAAGCCACGATGCTCCAAGCACCCGCTCATAATCCCACATTTGGAGGTATATGTTTTGTACAAGTGAGACTACCAGCGACTGCCCTCGACACAGTGGCCGACTCTCATGTCTCGCCCACCACACCGCTCGCTTACGACTTCTCGAGCTCAGCAAGAATCTTCTCACCCTTGGCGCGCGCAGACTCAAGGTTACCAACCATGTAGAAGGCACCCTCGGGAAGGTCGTCACCCTCACCGTTCAAGATGCCCTTGAACGAGCGGATGGTGTCCTTGAGGTCGACAAGCGCACCCTCGATACCAGTGAAGACCTGGGCGACAGCGAAGGGCTGGGACAGGAAACGCTGAATCTTACGGGCACGCTCGACGGTAAGCTTGTCAGCTTCCGACAACTCATCCATACCGAGAATGGCAATGATATCCTGGAGCGACTTGTACTCCTGGAGGATCTGCTGGACCTTGGTGGCGGTGTCGTAGTGGTCGTCACCGATGATACGGGGGTCAAGGATACGGGACTTGGAGTCGAGAGGGTCGACAGCGGGGTAGATACCCAACTCGGAGATACCACGGGACAAGACAGTGGTGGCGTCCAAATGGGCGAAGGTGGTGGCGGGCGCAGGGTCAGTCAAATCGTCAGCAGGGACGTAGACGGCCTGGACGGAGGTAATGGAACCCTTGGAGGTGGTTGTGATACGCTCCTGCATGACACCCATGTCGACGGCGAGGGTGGGCTGGTAACCGACGGCAGAGGGGATACGACCGAGAAGAGCGGACACCTCAGAACCGGCCTGGGTGAAACGGAAAATGTTGTCAATGAAGAGCAACACATCCTGGCCCTCCTCGTCACGGAAGTACTCAGCCACGGTCCTAGTATGATGATCAGTACGGTGGTCGTGTTGGACGAAATTGTAAAACAAGTTTGGAAAAAAACAGAAGTTGAAAAACGCTGTAGTCGCCAAAAGGGGAGATGATGGTAAAAGAAAACAGAAGACAAAGGGCAGTGTAGTCGCCAAACTCCAGGTTGAAGATGAGATGCATGATGAAGCAGACGCTGAAGCCACTGGCCAAATTGAGACTGTTGCCATGCAAATGCAGTGTAATGCACAAGTATGCATGAGTCCCGACCTCGATGCATTCAATTTTGCCGTTGGCTTCAACGTCTGCCTCGGCGCAAATCGCATTCTCTACAGGCCATTTGGCGAATACAGCGCCTCTTGGCCTCTCCAGAACGAGTGCATGGACAGGGACTGGAAGAAGGCGATGCTGGGGGCCTCAGAAGCGGACAGAGCCATGAATAGGCGAGGCGACTACGTCAACGGCGAACAGGCTGGTGTGCTGGCGTATGTGGAGCGCTCAGCGGACAGAACCCTCGGCTCGGGATTGAGGTACCACCAGTCGGGTGCATCGATATGCAAGAGACGTACTGTCAAATCGTCGTGGAGCTGCGGCAGTGCATCGAGGTCGAGCAGGTCTGCATCGTCGAAATGCAGATACAAGCCAGGCCTGAAAGCGGGAGGCCCTCAAATAGGAAGGAAAATACAAACGTAGGTTGTACATGGATGCGGGAGATCCCCAGTAGGAAAATGAGAGAAGAGAGAACGAAGAAAGCTGAGAGAGCGAGAAAGCATGTACTTACAGACCGGTAAGAGCGACACGGGCACGGGCACCCGGGGGCTCGTTCATCTGACCGAAGACAAGGGCGACCTTGGACTCGCCGTCAAGCTGAATGACGGAAGTCTCCTGCATCTCGTGGTACAGATCGTTACCCTCACGGGTACGCTCACCGACACCGGTGAAGACGGAGAAACCACCGTGGGCCTTGGCGATGTTGTTCTGCTCCTGTCAGCTTGTGTTTTCGCCATATGCCTCAGGATCCTTACAATCAGCTCCTGAATGAAGACAGTCTTTCCGACACCGGCACCTCCGAAGAGACCGATCTTACCACCACGAGCGTAGGGGGCGAGGAGGTCGACGACCTTGATACCGGTAATCAGGACCTCAGCGGAGGTGGACTGCTCGGTGAACTCCGGGGGATCGGCGTGGATGGGAGCGTACTTGGTGGCCTTGATGGGACCACGCTCGTCGATGGGGTCACCAGTGACGTTCATGATGCGACCAAGAGTGCCGTGACCGACGGGGATCTTGATGGGAGCGCCAGTGTCGGTGGCCTTAGCGCCACGGACGAGACCCTCGGTACCTGCAGGATTCCATCAGAACCATCCAAAGTGATCAATTCGGGGGGCGTAGACTTACCGTCCATGGCAATGCAACGGACGATGTTCTCACCCAAATGTTGCTGCCGTTCGTCAGTGATGTTGTTCCCGACGTCTTTTTGCTTGGCGTCCTTACCGCAACCTCGAGAACGAGCTTGTTGCCGCCGTTGTCGGTGGTCAAGGCGTTCAGAATGGAGGGCAGCTGCTCGGTGTCGAACTTGACCTGCGATGGACGTCAGCGTCTGAATTGTTGATGCGATGCTTTCCAATGGTTCGGCAGCTGGGCGGCAGCTCCAACTGTGCCGGCATCGGAAAACTTTTCGAGGAGGCATCTACGAACATCGACGACGGCACCAATGACCTGGTAGATCTTGCCATCACGGGCGGCATCGGTGGAAGCGAAGCGAACCGCGTTAGGGGCGAAGCTCTTGGTGATGGGAGCGAAGGCGCGCGCAGCCTGGGTAGGCTTGAGGGAGCGGAAGGACCGCTGGAACTGGCTGCAGTTCATCGGATTAGCGCGCGTGCCATCATCAATTGGCTTCAGCGGGGTCGAGACTCACCTCCTCAACATTGTGTGAGATGTATGAGACGGTTGTGGTGGGTGGAGGAGACGGGTGTCTTCTTGAGAGGAGGGAGAAGAACTTGAGCTCTGCCCGGAGGCGGTGCGCGGGCCACCACGCTTACCACTTTCGGTTCTCACACCAGCACAAACGCACTTGAGCTCTCCACAGCTTTGCACCCGCTGCGGATGACGTTTCCAGAGCCCCGGACTTCACTGAGCTCTCATCATGTTTTTCTGCACTTTGAGATTATGTGCTTGTCCCTGAAGTCATCACCGACGCACATCACGTGGCAATACAGACTCTTTCCGATTCCCTCCGAACACATGAGTGTAGAAATCACCTTGGAGGACTCTAAGAGTATGATGAGACACAAGGAAGACTATCGTAGACGGCAAGGACATTGGGGAAGCTCACCTATTCTGTAGACTTGCTCAGGCTCCTCGGTGAACTCTGGAGGTCATGCGCAAGCCTTAGGTGGTTATTCAACATGTGCCAGAGCCCTGTATCTTTCGCGTAGTTATTAACCAGAGTACTTGAAGTAAAGCAAACTTGACTGACTCCCAGAATCCGGAGAAACGAGAATCGAGCCCTCTTCTTGGCCCGCTCTTACTACAGCACAAGAGGATGCTGTGCCCATTTCAAGACACAAGGCACATAGAGCTTATATTTCGCAGTCGACTTCATGCTCTACATTACACAGTATGGTTTTTCTTGATGGTATTCTGGCAAGACGCTTGACTTCACAATGCTATTACATGATCGCTGACCTTGATTCTGAATCCTCTACACTCCAGATCCTACTACAACGTGTTCTCCAGCGCCAGCACCTACACTATGGTTAGCAGCCATCGACAGATCCAACATTACTTTGACTTACAATTGCGCTCCTGGACGGGATGTAGACCTGCAAAAAGTTCTTCCTGTCATTCCACGCAAACGGCGTCGTGAAGAACCTCGTGTCCTCGGCGACGTTACCATGGCCACCGAAAGTCTTGCTGTCGCTGTTCAGAACGATCCTGTAGGTGCCTTCTTGCTCGACACCAACACGGTAATCAGTGAAGCTGTTCGAAGGGTGGAAGTTGAAGATCCACAACAGACCAGCACGCTCAAAGACAATGACCTTGTCGCCCTCGTGCTTCAGGCTGACGTAAGCCTGTGGCGAGCGCAGCCAGCCGTACTTCTCTTCTGTCCACTGCATCTTGCTGTCGAACTCGTTCAGAAACCTGTATCGAAGCAGTTCGTCATCCACCAGGTTGAACTGTCTCCTAGCATAGTCGAAGCTGTTACCGTTGCCCTCTCGTGGGAAGTCTAGCCATTCTGGGTGGCCGAATTCGTTACCCTCAAAGTTCAGGTAACCTTCGCCTCCCAGGCCGTGCGTAATCAATCTGATCAGCTTGTGGAGGGAGAGACCTCTGTCGATGACAGGTGTCAGCTCCGAGAGCAAAGACATGTTGGTGTACATCTGAGCGTCGCAGAGCCAGAAGAGCAGAGTTTTGTCTCCTACGAGTCTATGATACGTTAGCAAATACTGGAAATGGCAGGCATGATAACGTACGCTTGGTCGTGTGACTCTGCATAGGCAATGGTCTTCTCGCCATGCCGTCTGTTTGTCAATGTGAAGACAAGAGCACCCATGTCCCAATCAATGTCCTGCTTCTCCTTCAACCACTTGATGTAGAGATCAGGCACAGCCATGGCTAGTCTGTAGTCGAATCCTATTCCGCCTAGAGACAGCGAGACACAAAGACCAGGCATACCTGAGACATCTTCGGCGATAGTGATGGAGTCGGGATACAGCTGGTGTAGGAGCTCGTTAGCCAGCATGAGGTACACGACACCCTCCTCATCGACACCAGGACCGAAGTACTCGTGGTATCCACCTGAGAAACCTGTGCCGATGCCGTGGTGTGTGTAGATCATGCTTGTGACACCATCGAAACGGAAACCATCGAACTGGTACTCTTCCATCCAGAATCGCAGATTGCTGAGCAGGAAGCGGAGTACTTCGTGGTGGCCATAGTTGAACAACCTGCTGTCCCACAGCTCATGTCGACCCTTGGCGCCCTCGTGAAAGTACTGGTGATCACTGCCATCGAACATATTCAGGCCATCAAGGACGTTCTTCGATGCGTGGCTGTGGACAACGTCGAGCAGCACCGTGATGCCCATGCCGTGTGCAGTGTCGATCAGCTCTTTGAGCTCATCTGGAAAACCGTAGCGACTGCTCGCAGCGAAGAAGCTGTTGATCTGGTAGCCAAAACTGGCGTAGTAGGCGTGCTCCATGACCGCCATGAGCTGGATGACATTGTATCCCAGGTGTTTGATCCTTGGGAGGATGTTGTGTGTGAACTCTTTGTAGGTGGCTACTTTGCGCTCAGGTGATGAGATACCAACGTGGGCTTCGTAGATTCGGGCGCTTTGGGGCTTCGCGGGCTTCTTGTTCTTGAATTGGTACTTCTGGGGAGGATTCCAGAAGCGCGCATCGTAGACGGGCGAGACGTTGAGGTCCTGGGTCACTCGGGTGATCCAGGCGGGGAGACGCTCTTGGCGTGCGTGATCGTTGGGGACGACGAGAGAGATCTGGTCCAACTGTCAGCTTCATGTCTTTGTAACGAGCGTCTCTGGCACACCCACCTTGATCTTTGAGTCGTGAGGTATCGAGGGTTGACCGTTCTTGCCAGGCACCGTGACCTCGAAGACACCGTAGTTGTTCTTCGTCATGGGTGTCGCATCGCGGTTCCAGTCGTTGAAGTCGCCAATGAGGTATGCGCGCAGGGCGTTTGGAGCCCACTCGCGATATACGACGTCGCCGTTCTGCTGAACGTGGAAGCCAAAGGTCTCATAGCCCTGATGGGCAGTTAGCTACACGGCCAATGGAGGCAATTGGGCCTTGCTTGCCCTTGAGAACTTCTCCAGACCGCCTTCTGTCTCCTCGATCGTCTTGATCCATTGCTGGGCCTTGGCGTAGCGGCTTTTCAGCGCGCCTGTAAATGGCTCCAGATAAGGGTCGAGCTGGACAATGCCTGTGGTGGAGCTGGTCAGTCAATGGCTGGCTGTCAGAACGCAGCACCCATACCAGTCCCGTCGTTGCTGCCCTTTGCGGGGGCATCGTTGACTGAGTTCGCTGATGCGTTGACGAGCTCCATGTTGGTGTTTGGTGGAGAACGTGCTGCGGCAGGAAGTTTGCTATCAGGCAGCTGGGTCTACAGGGAGATGGAGCCAAGTGCACGGTTTTCTCTAACCGCAAGCAATGCACGAGCTCGCAATTAGACAGCGGGCAAGCAAGTGGACGTGAATTGCGGGGTCCTTGCCCCAGTGTCTGGCTACAGGCCTCAACGAGAGGTCGCAGCCATCGATCAACGTCATAGCTCTGCTACCTTTCAGGACTGGGCTGGCTGTAGCGCACCTCAACAGCGCGTATCGCAGGGGCCGGAAGGATTCACGCAGCGATTCGAGGGGCTTTCTTTTCTCGCGAGGCTGCCATAAGCGCAACACTGCACTGGCTGGCGGACTTTGCTGCTGCGAGGCTGCTGTGGACTGCGTTCCGTCGTGCTAGCTGGCTCAAACGCGGACCGATGTCTGGGGACGCCCCGCACGCAGCAATTCGGCCCAATGCGGAGAGCTGTAGCTCCTCTCACGTCCACGCCCGCCTGGGCACTATCGCGCGCTCGTGATAGCTGTCAAGCTCCGGCTTCTGTTTCTGTCTCTGCTTCTGCTCTTGCGCCCGTGATGTAACACGCACCGCGGCAGGCCCTTCACCATGATAACCAGAAAGCTCACTGTCGTTGTTTCGCCCCAGGCCCGCGCTTCTTATCTCGCCCTATGCACCATCGGCCGTCGTGCATTCCACACCCGAGGTCCTACGCAGTCCGCATACCGCCGCTCCGACTTCAGCGGCCAGGGCTTCTCCAGCTTCTATGAGACTGATCAGCCAACACGGGGCCCGCTGGGAGGCACGTCCAACGTGGGCTCAAGTCTCGTGACGCCCAAGGCGCTGAGACAGCATCTGGATCAGTTCGTTGTCGACCAAGACCGCGCCAAGGTGGTGCTGAGTGTCGCCATACACGAACACCACTTGCGTATACAGGAGCTGCAGCGACAGAGAGATGAGCAAGCTAGGCTGGAGGCGCAGGCGCAGCGGAGAGCCTCAGCGTTCAGGCATCCTGTAGAAGGTAGACCCAAATCTCGTTATCTTGACGCCACAAGGTGCTTCTGCAACCAACGAATGAATCGTGACTGAGCAAAACAGACGAGTTTCCAGGCCAGCAGGCTACTGTACACGCCTACGATTCTGCAGACCCGCCGTCCTATAGCGATCCCTCTTACACGTCGTCCTCCTTGACGCCAGCAGATGCCGATCCCTCGTTAGAAACTGATACCGAACCGTTGCAGATAGACAAGTCGAACGTGCTCATACTAGGGCCTACCGGCGTAGGCAAGACTCTGATGTGCAAAACCCTGGCGAAGACGCTCGGCATCCCTATCTCCATGTCAGACTGCACAACCTTCACCCAGGCTGGATACATCGGAGACGATGTAGAACAGTGTGTGTCTCGCCTCTTCTCTACCGCAGGTCATGACATCGAAGCTACCGAGCATGGCATCATTGTGCTGGACGAGATCGACAAGATCGCCTCGGCCAAGATGTCGCACGGGAAGGATGTTGGAGGCGAAGGCGTACAGCAAGCTTTACTCAAGATCATCGAGGGCACAACTGTCCAAGTACGTGCCAAGCCAGAAAAAAGCGCTGCTAAGGGCTCTGGCAGCACAAGTGGTTACCCTTCGAACTCTCCGCTGGACAACCCACGAAGCCCACTCTCAAGCAGTAGTCCAGGTGGTGGCAAGGACGAAGTGTTCAACATTCGTACCGACAACATTCTCTTCATATGCACCGGCGCATTCGCCAACCTACACAAGACCATCTTGGACCGTAAATCGATGGGTGGTATAGGGTTCGGTGCTTCCATCCGCTCGTCCAGCTCCGAGGCATCTGCTGAAGGGGTCATGTTGAGAGGAGAGGAAGCGGCCCGATTCAAAAAGGACGCTCCTTTCTTCGTCCCACCCGAGAAGCCCAATCCGTTTGGTGGTGTCCGCCAGAAGAAGCCCGAAGAGCGGGTCAACGTACTCGATCACGTACAACCAGCCGATCTTCAAAAGTATGGCATGATCCCTGAGCTGATCGGTCGCATCCCCACCGTTTGTGCTGTGTCTGCTCTTGACGAGGAAGCGCTGGTTCGTGTCCTCACTGAACCCAAAAACAGCCTGCTCTCGCAAGAGCAACATAAATTCTATTTAAGAAACATCGAACTGCGCTTCACCAGCAGTGCACTGCGAGAAATAGCGCGCAAGGCCAGCAAAATGGGCACAGGCGCGCGTGGTCTGCGGCACGTCGTTGACCAGCTGCTCCTGCAAGCCAAGTACGAAACGCCTGGTATGATCATCCCAGCCTCTCGTCTGCACGGGTTACTGACAAGACTCAGGTTCGAGCGTCAAGCATATCCTAGTCACGCAAGACGTTGCTCTCCTGAAGATCGCTCCACTGTACTTCCACCGAGGTCAGTCGAGTGCTTTCCAAGCTGCACTCACACAGGAGGAAGTGAAGTGGGACGAAGAGCTTCGTAGCAAGGAGGACTCGTCGGTTGGTCATGTTCATACGTTCGAAGAGTACAGGAAGGTCGGCGCGGCGGGACTCTAGGGGAGGAGCACGTGTGAGTTGACACGTGGTATTCCTTTGCCGTTCGCCGAATGGATTGAATGGGTGAAGCTCATGGCACCAGGCCGCAGCAATTCATGACACCAGGCATTTGTTAGCGTCGAGACAGTCGATTCAACTTCATATAGATCATACCAATCGCCCACAAGCGTTCACGAAGTAACGTCATAAATGAAAGACGAAAGTTTGACCAGTCTGCATACACCGCGTCCCGCATGTCTGTCAACAGCCAGGACCCCGTATATTGAAATTACATTTCCAACCAGCAACAACCTACTGCATCTACATGCCTCCAAAACAAACAGGCTGTAAACCCAATTCACGACATGGGACCTTCCATCCAAAAACAAAAACTCCCAACCACGCACCCCGGCTCTTGTGCACAGACATTGCAGTACTCTCAAGCTAGCATCGAAACATCGCACCGCGCACCGCGAACCACCGCAACGGCACAGCTCGCTTGAGCAGACCGATCGAATGAGCAGGACCGTACCCCTCAGTACTGAAACCCGCGCCATGTTGTGTCCCTGGCGAGGTATACTTTTCACCGATCCCATCATCTCAAGCGGGGTGGGGCGGTGGAGACGCAATGGCCCAGGTCTAGGCGGCGTCGGGACTGCGGTGCGGTGCAGTGCAATGCGGGCGAGGAAGATATTTAGCTGTGAGTAAGCTCCTAGGTACTGTGTTTTTAAGGCAGCGGAAGATGTGATGGGGTTGGACCGATCAATGCATGGCCTCGTTCGGCGGGGGCGCGGCTGCTAGTGTAGCTTCATTGGGGAGGAGAGAGTGTGGCGCCATGGCATGGCTGTGGGCTCGAGATAGCGAGATAACGTTTAGAATGAGGGCTGATGATGCGAGGAGCACGGCGCACGATGGTTCCAAAGGGGTCGGGGAGCTCACTGCATGCATGCAGGAATCCCTATGCATCTGGGGATGAAGAGCAAAGCCTCGGGACACCCGGGTTGGTAACGAGGACTGGCTTGTCAGATGCGGGGTTGGAGGGGGCTTCATGAGGGGCAGGGTGCCACGGCATGTCTGCGTCTGAAAGTCGAGGCTGGTCTTCACTGTTGGAGACAGGGTTTGCGCAGGATTCAGTTGGTGGGAAGTGTGGTGTGTCTTGATTGTTTCGTAGTCTATACGGCCTCACGAGAGGTCTGCAGTAACAATTATGGAAGCAACAGTAACGTTGATCTAGTGATTAAAAGCATATCCGTCTGGGTAGCAAAGTCGTATCCAGACTTGTCCATAGGTAACAAATTCGTAAGCGTAGTAGAAGTAATGATGATGCACGCCATGTTCTGTGATATGCCGTAAGCTGCAATGTCCGTTATGCAAGCTCGCCACTCGTGATGCAACTGTCCAGTACCCAAGTCAACCGACCGTCAAGGAACGCCATAAGAACTCCATATTTCAATTTCCATAATGCAGCGCCAAAGGGTATCATGCTTGCCAGTTGGGAAATTCGTAGAACCCCGTCTCTTGTGGAGAG
Source organism: Phoma sp. RAV-16-625 (assembly GCA_004335185.1). NCBI lineage: Eukaryota > Fungi > Ascomycota > Dothideomycetes > Pleosporales > Didymellaceae > Phoma > Phoma sp. RAV-16-625. The sequence goes on along the minus strand of SAUA01000186.1, from coordinate 23,691 downwards.
AACTGGGTGTTTACATGGGGTGGCTGCTGCGAAGGAATGGAGAAGTTCATCGCTTGAGGTGCTTGCTGTGGTGCAGCTACGTAGTTTGGTAGAGGATGTGACTGCTGGGCTGTGGCAGGGTGGCGAAGCGTTTGGAGCGTCTGCTGAGGGTTGACCACCCTGTTCAGGGTCTGTGTAAGCTGCTGGGGGGCAACAGCGTGGCTGAAGTGAGGGTAGTTGCCGAAGTTGAACGCCTTCAAGGTTGGAGTGGTTGGCTGTGAGTGGATACCAGGCGAAGGAGGGCGCGAGTACATGGGTGTTGGAGGTTGCGACTCCATGCCGAAAACTGTAGGAGGGTGGTTGTAACCGTAGGGTGTGGGCGCCGGCGCTGTGAAGTTGAATTGTGTCGTCATTGGGTATTGCGAGTATAGTGGATATTGCTGGAATTGCTGGCTCTGAGCAGGCATGGAGGTTTGCAGGCCCAGTGATGGTGATAGAAGCTCGGCTTGAGGGGTTTCCTTGTTTTTGTGGTCGTCGGTGACCTGGAGGATCTCAGACACAGATTGAGTCAGCAGCTCTCCGTTGGCGCCCCTTATTGTAAAGATGACCCTATAACCGACTGGGGTCTTTGACTCTTGGTGTCTGCAGTAGCATGCAATGCGCATGGAGAAGTCGACTTTCTTCGCACCTGAACCCCACTTGCTGTCTGCGGCATCGGCGTCTGCCAGTCGCTTGAACTCTTTCTCATTGACAATGATGATGCGCTTGTCATCGTAGGTGCTCCACTCCTCCTCCTCTTCTTCGTTGCGCTTCTTCTTGCGGCCGAACCGCTTCTTCTCGCGTTCTTGGCAGCCATTGCAGATGATGACCGCACCGCCGTTTTGAGGGTGTGCGGGGTCATCCTTCTCCAGCTCGGAGACATCGACACGTGGAGTTCTAGCAGGGAATTCACCCTCACCTCGAGCACGTGCAAAAGCAAGTTCCATGTCTTTCTGCTCCTCGACCGCAACGGCGCAGACGAGGGTGAAATCAATGGAAACCGCTGCGCCCTTCTTCTGGTTGTCTCGAATCTCTTCTGCCGTCGCCAGCTGCTTCGGCTTCGAAATCGTCTGACGAGCAAAGCGGGCCCATTCGTAGGTCTCAGGCAAAGGATCCAGGATCATGGTGACCTTGGTCTGGGTCTCGGCACGTGTCTTGGTCCTGTCCATGGTGACTTTGAGTGAGAGGCTGTCCTCCGCCTGGGGGATGTGGATGGCTTCTGGAGATTGGTATCCGTAGGCAGAGGGAGCAGTAACCGGGGTGTACGCCGACATGTCGTTGGATACTTCAGGGGAGCTGGTGCGGCTCTCTTCTCTGGCAAATTCCCCAGGCGAATTGGCCGTGCTGTAGACGAAATCAAAGTCTGCAGCAGGAGACGGCGTGTTGGACTCTGATGAGTAGTTGTCGAGGAATGCGTCGAACACGGTCGGCTCGACCTTGACCCTCTTCGTCCTTGTGGATGAGTAATCTTGCTCTTGATGGAACTGATGAAGCTTAGTCAGGTCGACGGCAGAATCCTTGTGCTTATGTACCAGCTCTTCTTCGGCGGGTGCGGAGAAATCAAATGCGTCAAACTTTGTGGAGTTGGCTGTGGTGAAGGGTTGCTGGGCAGAGCCGTCAAAGGTCAGATCAGCTGGGTTGACGAAGGTTGAGAAATCCATGGCGAGGACGTGGACTACGCCTTTGACGTGGGAAACGGCAACTTTCGAGTCGCTATGTAGCAGTTGTGCAATCAAGAAGAGGCGTTGGGGCTACTGTGGAGGCGTGTGGTTTGTGCTTGGTAGCTGTCGAGAGTTCGAGGGTGGGTCGTGCCTGTCAATTGCCGGCGGTGCGCGGCCGTCTTGCAGTAGTTCAGACGATCGTTTAGACGAAAGCGAACATGAACGGGCAAGAAAGCGAGCGTGGGTGATGGAGGTGGAGCGAGCGATAGCAATAATCGGGGTTAGTAATGGATCTGCCCTGTGGTTGAGGAACAGAGTCGCGACCAAGTAGCGTTGATAAAGCAGGGCGCTGTCAGAGGTGATGGAGGAGCTTGGTGCGGAGCCGAAAGTGGGCCAATCACAAGGCGTGTGATCGCCTTCCGGGACCTGGGCGTCTTCCTGGGTTTAGCGAGGAAAATGTTTCAGGGAGGCGGCCGCAAGGTGTGGTGAGGAGTTGATGAGAGGGGAGGTGTTGTGGGTTGTTGTTTCGAGGGCAGCGAGCGTCAGTGGCTCGTTTGGAAGGGGAGGAAGCACGGCGGGGCGGGAAGGGAGGGAAAAGGTGGACTGTGGAGAGTGAATTGAGGTGTCGTATGGGCGCGCGCGGGCTTGTATTTCTCTTGCTAACAGCTAACACGCACCCCACTCCGCACAAAAGGTTCCGTCGCTCGTCGCTCGTCGCCGCGCTCTAAGCAACGTCAATCCGCCAAGGGCACCCCTGCACCGGCGCACGAACACCGTCGAGCCATGGAGCGAGCGCCTTCTGTACAGCGACCAGCGACTTTTCCACAACGTCCGCTCGCCTGCACCCACGCCGGCTCCTGGCGCCAACCACGCCCAACCCAGCGGGGAACGCGCTGGGCTGCTGGTAGCTGGCTGCTCGCTGCTCGTTGCGTCGTCACTGATCAAACTCTGCGTCTGTGGCAGATGGAGACGAGCAGAGAGTCAGCAACGCCCACCCACGGGCAGGCAAGAGGACTGACTGCCAGGCGCGCCAAAGGCAACGCAAGCGTGCGGGAGATGTACCTGAACATCGCCGCCGTCGCTATGCACGAGCCGGGCACGGTCGACGACTGCACCGCTAGCTGCAGCTGCCGTCCTGGGCTCTTTTATCGCGCGCTCAGAGGCTTGCTCAGTCCTCGCACAGCTAACAGGCTCGCCATGACAGGCCTACAGGCTCCAACGGAAAGAGTCGGCTGCCCGTGGTGCAACCGCGCCGTGGTGCTTTCATCTAAAACGATACACTGCAGCCATGGGCCCATGTCATGATGCGGATCATCCTGCACGATGGACATGGAGCCAGCCATTTGCTGCGCCGCGCCTGTGCACCGCTGGCTGGCCTCCCAGAGCCCGCGGCTTTGCATCCGGCAAACCGACGGCGCGCCACGCTCCTCTCACTCTGGCCGCCTCTCCAGTGGCCTCGAGTGGCCGTCTCTGCCAGCGGCCAGCCAAACTGTCCAAATCTTTCTTTCGCAGGGCTGCGGCTGCCAGCTTCCAGCACCCACCAGGAACACCAGGCCGGCGCGCCGTCTACCTGCTCCCAAGCCAAGCACCAGGCACTCCAGATTTGCCAGGAATGCCAGGCCAGCAGCCTGCGCCTTAAGGCCGCTGCGGCGACTCGAAAACTCTGCGCCAGCCATCTTGCACTGGTCCAATGTGTCCAACTCGCGCAATCTGCCGCGTAAGAGAAACCACCGCGCCATCAGCTCATTAATCCTGCCCTGTTGTTATGCATAAAAGTCTGACCCCACGAATACTGCCCACTAATCACTCCCCGCCCTTAGTGGCGATGCACTACCGCTGAGATTTTCGGAATGCAACGACTCACAGAGCGACTTCGGCTGTCCGCCAACTGACAAGAACCGATCGTCACCTCCCTAGAGCATCGCTTCGTACTAGTTATTGGCTGAGCAAAACGGCGGCTCCAGGCCAGAAGCGCGAGCCGACGCTCAGCCTTGTGTCTTGGCTCGCGTTTGAGGTCATCGACTACCTCACAGAGCTCATGAAAAGTCGACACACAATAAGGCTATTGGCAAAACTTTTAACCAGAACGTGACAGTCCAGACAGACATCAGCAAGTGTGTCACTGCACGCTTTGCCACGCGCCGTATCTGCGCGCAACCATCTTGGACTGTGATTCGCTGAGTCCATATCGACAAAACAGGTGGAAACTCTTTTTCCACCGATCTTCAGCGACCCCAGACTCCTGACCCGGAGATGGTGGGTCTTGACATGTCCCCACGATCTCAGTCGTCCTAAAGTCTAATCTAGCCTGAAGGCAATCTGATCTCACCTTTCGTTGCTCCAAGGCTACAACCAACTCGACTTGGACAACTGCACCGTTATCGTGGAGAATGAAACCCACGTGACACACCAACAAGTCACCTGCCTGCACTTTATGCTTCCTGAGCAACATGGCACACCTGGCTGTCATGAACCATCTCGTGACATTCGCTTTCACGTGTCACAGTACATCACCGACGCACCCCAGATCTTGAAAGGCCTGACAGACGCCATCTCCAGATTCAACTCACCCTGCAGATGCAAGTCTGGAAGCTTAAGCTAACGTTGATGCTGTTGACGAGCAAGCTAAAGACAAAGTCTTCACTAGGCCAGCACATCGATATACCAAAAGGTGATACCAATTCGTAAGATTAAGTCAGTCACAACTGACTGTGCGTGTTCTCATCTAACTGCGTATGCCATTGAGAGTACAGCGATACGCAGCAGCATAGCCGACTTCGCTCCACGCAGTGACTGTTACTGTCTCTTCTGCTTTGTTTTACAGTCATAGTCACAGCAGACGCAGCACAACATACAACTTACACGGATACTGCTCGCAACAGCAGCGGTAACAATCACTTCTGGTGGGCAAAGAGAAAGTGTGATCGAGTCTTGCTATGATTGTTTGCAATATCGAGATGTCAGATAACACGTCAACATAGTATTGTAAGCCAAGTGCTTCACAAGCCACATCTCTGTCAGTTTTCGTCCACGTGTTGCAGTCTGTGAACAAACAATGCGTTGAAGACTACGAAATGTCTGCAATTGTGTCGCGCTGTGAGTTCCACAAAGAACATAGAGCCTACATCTGGTCAAGGCGTGTTTACTTTGGCATACCGAGCGCACCTCATACCTGTAATATTGGCACGCCGATGCATTGGCTGTAGACGAGCTGGCACCACTCGGTGCAAATCCTTATATGTGGGCCACGCCTACATCTTCTTCCACGACGTGCTTTTGTTGGCACAATCTCTCGGCTTCCAGCTTCAGTGTAGTGGAGCAAACAGCCCACCGGACGAAGCACTGCGCGCATGATTGAAAGGGCTACATGAAATACTGTAACATGCCGTTTGCAGTCCAGCGATGAGCTTCATTAAATAGCAACACACCTATTCCTAGACACAGATCGTCCAACCTACAGTGGCTTCCAGCTGTCTTAGATACGATCAGCCAGCAGGCCGCGGTCCCTTTTTCAATGTTCTCATGCTACCGATTCAATCCAGCTATCAGTAACTCATGGTACAGACCGTGGGTTGTCCGCTCCGTGTCAGTCTCAGGCAACCGAGATACGTGCAACGCAGTCCATAACTCGTCTACGAACGCCAACGCTACTACAATGCACACCATACAACACGCTCACCAATAAGCCACCGTTCCGATGCACCACCTTCAGTCAGCCATCCCAAGCTGCACCCAAGGCTCGCCTACGCTCTCCCCTGTTCGCAGCCACCCATTACAACAGCTGCATCGGTCAGACATCACGCAACGCTCTCGACTCCGCATTCCGCCGGGTGTGTTTTGTGAAAGGATGCGACTGCATGCACGACGGCACGACACGAGCTCAACAGTGACCAAAGATAGCATAACAGGGCTCATTATAGGTATGAGCATCGAGGTGCTTGGGCTGTACCCCTCCTGTTGTTGATTGTGGATTTTGCCCCTCCTTTCTCTCGACGTCTTCAACCGTGTGCTTGGCTCTTATCAGGCTCGAGCAGCTAGCAATTCTATCCGCACAGCATCTGCACCTTGTTCGTTCTGGGACAGGCATGAATGCTGGGAAACGATCTAGTGCGCACCGCACACCTTATGAAACTAGACCTATTTGGTGCAAGACCAAACACAAGTTCATTCGTAAATGTGGCGACGCAACACTCTACGCGTACAAAACATGAACGTTCGGGCACTTAGCGATTCTAGTCTGTCGATGCATACACGACATACAAACGATTCTCTCAAACTCTCTCCTGCATCGTGCTTCTGCCCCACCGTTTAGCAGGCAGAGCGTCAGCAACGCTTAGCTTGCGAGCCGCAACCCTTGAAACGTCCAGGCCAGGTTGTCTGTAGCGCATTCCCACCCTGTCTTTGCGGCTGTGCGGCTCGACTCCAGCTGGCAGCAAGTGGAAGCGAGTCCGTTAACCGCTCTCCGACATCCTGCTCGTCCCTTGTTCCGATGTTCTACCTCACACGCTGAGCAGCCACCCGAGGTTTACCCAGCACTTCATCACGCACTTGCAAGTGGAGCGTTGCGGCTATCACCACTTCGTCAGTCGAGAGCAAATAGACGAGCGGCTAAGCGGCATTTTCAGTCGTTTACGTTGTTCCAAGCTTCACTCTCATCTCAGGGTAGAATTTGCCTATTGACGGACACGGATCCGGGGCCCTCAAATGGCATCGTGAACATCGCGACCGCGGTCTGTGGAGTTGGTCGGTTTCGGATCGTCGGAGAGCGAGATCTGGCCTCGTTACGCGGCTCAAACTTTGCGTTCACACAAGCGCAACCTGGCGGAGGGCGCCGACAGTGAGTCTCGACGACAATGCGGATGCTGATGTCAAGACATAAACTAGCAAGAAAAATCGTGTTCGCCGTGTCGCCTAAAGACGCCTGTGGGAATGCGACCTCTGGGAATGACTAACTGCGTGGGATGTAAATCCCGTAGCGCGATGGCGGCAATTGAAAGGATCGAACCTTGACTTGGCGTCTGGAGAACAGGGGTCTTGGACAGACGAATGTAGAGGTACAAACGTACCTCAAGGTAGGGTACATGAACGCAAGCGACCGCGCGGGATCTAAGCTACCGTTCATGCAGGACGGGCAGCGAAAAGTGGACTTGACATGCTGTTGAGCCAGTTCTACTAATCGATTGCAGTAACCGTTGAGCAGCATGTTCGGCTTAGACAGACATCTTTTCATCGATCCTTGTGTCCGTATCATGCCATGCTTGCAACAGTTCAGCCCGGCCTTGATGAGCAGGATCCATGCCAGAGATTGAGGCAAAACCCGCGATGGGCTAACTGCCATTGGACGTTGCCTCGTCACGAACGAAGCACTACAACGCACTGCTTCCGCGAGTCGCAATATGGACGGAAACTCTCCGTAGTATACGAGGTACATGGGATGTGAATCGGAGAATATTCTTGGTGCCCGTAGCCGGCGAACCGAGCCGGCAACTACTCGTACGCAGACTCCATACATACTGACTCTTACAACCACCATTCAGCTGGCCACCTTCTGACGCTTTGCACAGTGTATGCCGTTGTCTTAGGGATTTTCCTCCTTCGATACAGACTCCCATGCGTGCTCCATCGAACCAAACGTTGTGCCTAGGTTTTTGGTTGGCTTGAACAGGTTGAGCATGAAAGCGTTCGTGTTGAAGCAGATGCATGCCCGGAGGGTCTCTCGTCATCTCTCGAAGCAAGTGACAACACTGGTCATGTCGGCTCACATTTACCGACCACTCCCCGTTCCAGCTACGCAACTTTAGTGCCCTTCAAAGATATGAATGTCCTGCCAGCACTTTTGCACGTCTGTTGACATTGCAAGCCAGCGCATTCGCAGTGCCTGACGTACATGATAGTGTAGGGCAGAATGAGGTTTCGTGTGTCGCTTGACGGTATGAGTAGTCTGGCAGCTCGTATATGAGCACGCCAATAGCATGGAGCACCATTGTCGCTGTGACTACAGACAGGCTTGAGATGTAGAGCTTTGTCGGACTCGATCTTTTCGACCAAAGAGACGTGCGTTCACCTTTCATCATGATCTTGAAACGAGTCAAATTTGGAATAGCATCCTTCTCTTAAGTCATCCCATCCATATTTGACAAGCAGAAGAATGAGTTCCAGAACTCCACCGTCCAAGACACTCTTTCAGTTCTTCTATAAATTCCACCCATGGTTTGTCAGAAGATTGAATTGGAGTGAGGCGCGCGCAAATCATGACATCGTTCCATATTGTTTGGACACTTGGAGCTGCGAATAAGTGTTCTGGGTTTTTTTCAGTATACTCATGGGAAGGAAGTGGTGGGCAGTTACTGTTGTGACTACAATCAATGACTCCTGGGGCGAGGTGAATCCACATGCGTTGTTGGCACACTGTGCCAAGATGGGTTGAAAAAGGTATCATCCTTTGGAAAGAAAGTAATTGCGTGTGGAATGTCAGTTCAGTGCTTGCTACATTTTCCTGGCCACGCAGGATGATAGTGCCCATACGCATATCTATCCAGATTGCTGTTTATCTATTACGGTTGGTCGCGCGTAGTTCTCCCACTTATGGTTCAATGGTGGTAGCAATCGAGCGAGTATTTGGGCAGATGCAACGGTGGTTTCGGAATGGATGGAAATAGCACAAGACCAATAGATTGTGCAGAAACAGACAACCTAAAAAATACAAAAGTCAATAGGAAGATGGGAAGAAAACCCTTCATGGTGAGGACAAAGTTTATCAAAGGTACAGACCCTGGGCGTGTGGCCAGTCAGTGCAGGCAATTGTGAATTCTCAGGTGATGGTGACTTGAAAAAAGTGAAACAATGTATCTCCATGCACATATATGTGCTCTAGACTATCAAGTCCATGCGTATCGTCCCTTACTGGAGCCCAATGCCACCGAACGCCAAACGCGAGCTAGTAATAGGAAGTAGTCTGAACATCACAGCTCGTCCACTTCTACTTGCGCTATCTGAGAGCTTGGTATTCCTGTGGGGACGTGTGTTCGAGTGACTGCAGTGTCGAGCGTCAAGCGTGATTTGCCGGCCATGAGGTCCGTTGTGTGCATTGGCTTCTTGTCCCAGAAATCGTCGTCTTCGTTGTCGGTAGCTCTTGGATGACCATGGGATTGGGAACTGGCTACGACCAGCACTATCAGTAAAGTCAACTTGAGGAACACCTTCATGTTGGAAATGTAACGAAGTCGATAAGCTGAAATCAAGCGGTGGAAGTGATGACGTTTGTGTGAGTTTTGTGTCGCGATCGAGGGTTGAGGGGCTCTAAAAATATGATGGTAGCCAGAAGTTTCCAAGTCCCAAGTCTGCTGCTCAAAGTATGGCTCGGAGTTTCGTGGTAAGAAGTCGTGAGCCCGTCGACGATATTTGGAGAGCAAGGCCGCTTGTTGTATGTGAAGTCTTAAAACTGAGCAATGGAGAAGTACAAATGTAAAATGTGTAAAAAGAGGAGTCACATGCTAATTACACTATCTACGCAATCACATCATGAAACAACTTTGGACTGAAGCGTCGCCGTACGAAGTGAGGGTGATGAAGCACGTTGGATGACGCCTCTTTTGATTGGCTCTAGAGCTTAGGCGATCGACAGCCTTACTGCCGAGGTGCTTGCTCCACCAACGCGTCTACTGCAGCTGCACGCGACACTTTTGTATGGCAGCTCGACTGCAATTCGAGTCCTATACACAATGCTATCGCTACCACTAATCGCTCCGCGAGCAGTATGTATACCCCTTTGCCAGTACTTCAGCACCGAAACAGACATAACAGAGCCTCCGGCATACTCTAACAACAGCCTTACATTTGCAATGGCTCTCAGATCACTAACTAAACAATTAGGACGCCAGCCTATGGCCCTCTCACCGCGTGACCAACCCTTTCCCCTCGGAAGATCTCTCTACATCCCCTCCAAACAACGCACCTCACCCGCATCCGCAGCAACGGCGCGCAACTCACCGCACGTCCACTCTTCTCGCAACCCTTACCCAAGATGAAAATGTCTTTGAGCAACGCAAGGCAAACGTGCAGCGCTTCGGCGCCGGGTGGATAAGGCCTCCAGGTGTCACCAAAACGCTCCAGGCAACTACAGACGAGGAGCTTGAGAAGCAAGAGCAGGAGATCATGGCGCGCCGCGAGCAAGTTATGATGGACCTTGCAGCAGCCCAACAAGAAGCCGCAAATGCGGAGGAACGGCAGGACAGGGAAGAAATGGAGGAGAATGGAGAGGTGGAGGAGAGAGACCTGGACGATGACGTGCCTGAGGCGGAAGCAAGCGCGAGCGAATTGTCTGCTTCAGATGATTCTTCAGACGAGGAGGGTAGCGTGTCTGACACAGAAGACGGTGCGCGGGAACAGGAGAGCATACCGTTCAACGAAGACTCGTTCATCGAGGGGAGCATGGTGGAGGCAGAGGTTAGCGCCATGTTGGAAATGGAAGAGGCGGAGATGGCGGGTGTATTGCAGGATGAGCGCGACCTGGACGACGACATACCAGAGGCGGGTAGCTATGAGCATACGGACTCTGAGCTCGAGGACTCCAGCGATGATGATGCAGCAAGCCGGCCGCCAGGAATGAGCTCTGTGAGAACAACACGCTCAATGAGGCGAAGCTCTGGATTCCAGAGTGCACGACGCAGCTCTGGCAGACGCAGCTCCGGACGACGTAGCTCCGGCCTGCCCAGCACAGGAGGCGCACAACAGAATCTCGGCCTTGGACAGAGCATAGGACGTGGGATCGACCTTGGAGCGAGTCTAGGCAACGGGCGAAGCAGCTTTGGCATCGATGGCAGCAGTTCTATCCTGGAAGGGAGCTCATTCTTGAGAAGCTCGCCGGCTGTACAGAGATCGAGCTTGAGGGATCAGTTCTTGAGAGCCGCGCGGGGCGGTCGGAGAGGATGAAAGCATGACATGGCCCGGTACGATTGAATGAAATTACGACCATACATGGTAGTATCGATATGGAGGTAAATACATATACCCAGCCTCCTTCGCATTAGGCACCATGAAGATGTGTCGAACAACTTCTGGAATACAAAGCATAGATTAGATCAAGATTCTTGAAAGCACGGAGCGGCAACATAGATGGCAGAGTGAGGATCCTCAATACTCGCAAACACTGTTATTCTCTACTGGTTCCATGATCAACGTATTGCGCAGTCTCTCCCCACACCTTATTTGACCCTCCTTGGTCCTGGCTGCGCTCAGCGCCTCTTCAATAGATCACATGCTCTTGACGAGTCCTTACCTATAGCCGTGCAGAAGCGATGATTCTAATCCAGTTCCCCCCGGATCACTGATATGTCAGTGCCCTCCGAGCGAGCAGACGTGCGTCAAGGAAAACGGACTATGGAAAGTACAGCTGTGTCAAGTGTCCCTCAATTCTTTTTTACATTGAGCCCCTGCGCTGAACTACTGTTGATGTAATGTTATTTTGGTGTTAGTGTTGTCGCAGCTGATCAACCATTATTCGCATTCACGGTCTTGAACCACCACAAGCATCCACCGCAAGTGAAGTGTTGAGTTCAATTTAAACGAGTTTCTTGATTGTCGTATCCCGGGTAATATGTACAAAACTAGTGGGTAGCAAAAATGTTGCGCGTCCTCAGGTGGACGGGTGTCTCGCCCTTTGGCGCATCTGGTATCGTCTTCTCGAGTGACTGTTCTGGTTAGTGGTCAAGTTTCATAGCAACGATACGCTCATACTGACCAGCTTGTCGAACACACACTTGTTCAACCTCCGCTCCTCCGACCTGCAGTTCCAGAGCTGCTGGTTGTGGTTCTCGAGGCACTGCCAATGGCTGCGGAACTGGTCAAGGCACTCCTTGTTGATGTCGCTGATGCTGAAAATTGTCAGCGCTTGTTCTAGTCCGCGCAAGGCCGGTCACTCTTACACGCTCGCCGCACACCTGGTGACCTTGCGGCCCTCCTTCATGCATTCAAGCTCTCCCCGACCGTTGGACTCGGTCTTGCACATCATGTAGTCATCGTTGAAGGCCTTGCATCGCGCGCCAATGAAGAAGGAGGCGCTGAGGAGGGGCGCAGAACTGGCTCCAAGCTCCTTGACCTTGGGGATGTCGTCGGGCAGAGGGGTGGTGTCGATGAGGGCTTGCTGGTTGAAGCTGGGCGGTGTTAGCACTGGTTTTCGGCTGTGGGATTGCAGAGAGAAGCGTACCGGGGCTGACGCGACGACATGGTGAGTGTGAGGTGCCAATGGTCGGCGAATTGCTCCCGAAGTGATATGGGCTTGGAGTGGTTGTACGCTTTCCGGAGTCGCAAGGCTTGGCGGTAGCCGTGATCTGATTGGTTGCAGACCTAAAGCTTTCGACAATCGCCAAAGCAGCCGGCATCCAAACACAGCGCCCATTGTGGTCTTGCATCAACACAACTCCTCGCGCAATCCTCGAGGCACTTTCACTCTCGATATGCAGACCGATTGAGCTTCTTCCTCCGTCACTACCGCGCTCGCTCTTTCCACATCGCCTAGCGCGTACCTGAAGCGCGTTTGTACATAAACACCACTGTACCGCGCATTCTTGGATCCACACGCCAACATGTCTTTCAGCTTTGGAAACACTGGGGGAGAGAAGAAGACCGGAACATTGTTTGGCAGCTCAACAGCGCCAGCTGGAGGCCTTTTCGGCGGGTCGCAGCAACAACAGCAACAGTCGAACACCACAACATCCAGCCTGTTCGGTACCAACAACGCAGCGACGCCCCAGACTGGGGGTCTCTTTGGCTCCACACAGCAGCAACCGCAGCAGAACGCTGGATCTAGCTTGTTCGGAGGACAACTTGGACAGCCTCAGCAACAGCAGCAGCAGCAACAACCACAGCAACAACAGACTTCAAGCCTGTGGGGTCAGACTCAAAATCAGCAGCAGCAGCAGCAGCAGCAGCCTCAACAACAGCAGCAACAGCAGTTCAGTAACAGCTTGTTCGGGAACTCGCTGCAGCCGGCGCCGGGGCTGAACCAAGTTCAGGCACAGAGCCTCCAGCAAACTCGCGATGGATTGCCTCAACTGCGGCAGTCAACAGCTCAGCCTTATGCCGGCGCATCAATCAACGGCCATCGTATGTAGCCCGCCAAATCTGCAAGACCACGCTAATTGAAATCAGGCGAGAAGTCTGTCCAGCAGCAAATCGCCGTGCTAAACGGAAAATGGGACCCCGAGAACCCTGACTGCGTCTTTACTCATTATTTCTACAACTCGGTCAAGCCTGAAGAAGCGCCCTTCTACGGCCCTCAGCCAGGAGAGGACGAGAGGAAATGGGAAGAAGCTCTGTCTAAGAAGCCTGCGCCTGGTGCCATTCCTGTTCTGGCGCGTGGTTTCGAGCAGGTAGCAGAGCGCATACGCCAGCAGCAAATGGCCGTAAGCGCACTTCGAACGCGCCTTCACGAGATCAACAACAGCCTTTCTGTGCTCAAGGACACCCACGAGCTGAATGTTGCGTCACGTATCATCGAGGCCAAACGAAAGCACATCGTGTTCACACAGCGAACACTTGCGCTTGCGACGAAGGTACAAATCCTGAGGAACCGCGGCTATGTCATGGACACACAGGAAGAGGATCTGAAGAAGAAGCTCATCGAGCTAGAGAAGAAGACTTTTGACCCCGTGCTCGGAGGGCGGCAAGAAGAGATTTGGGCGCGCATGTCAGGCGTGCGTGAGAGGGCGCGGATACTACAGGAGGAGACAGAGAAGCTGGGCAAGAACATCGAAAGCCAACAGAACGGCGAATTGCTCTCCGAAGAGGACCAGAAGGCGCTTGAGAAGGTACGTCTGCTACCTACATGGGGAAAGATATTCAAGCTAACAATACCTGCAGCTCCTGAAGGACTACGACAGGCAGCTCGAACACCTCAAGCAGTGGGTCGATGACACAAAGCAAGAGTATGACGAGTATGAGAAGGTCAAAGAGCAGAGACCAGTAAAGCGATAAGCATATAGCGTTGGCGCGTAAAGCTGGAGGAGCATTTATGGACCATGCCGTCGGTGAAGAGTTTGGCATTGCGAGATACCACGTTGGTGCTCTTCGAGCCTGTAGCATGGAGTCTAATACCATTGCTTGCATGTGTGGCCGTCGAATCTATCATGAATTCAGGTATATCTTTGAAGTATCATCTTCCCATTGACAAATATATTCCAATGCCTTCCATCGTGTTGTACAAGCGCTCACATTCAAGCGCACCTAGGATAGAGATCGCATGAACGCCGCTGAAAATTATACAGGTGTTGCGCCCCGAATGGTTCGTCGCAGTCGTTTAGATGAGCTTGTAGACGTAATCGACGAGGAAAGGCGCTGCAGCATCGTTAGTAACTACACACACCCTTTCAAAACAAATCAACGTACAGAGGTAGAGCACAACAGCTGACGCAGCTGTCCACTTGATGTCCAGCATGGTCTGGGCCTCGGCGCGCTCAAGCTCCTGCTTGGATGGCTGGGGAGGTGCTGCGCAAATCGTCAGTAGAGCTTCCCTCCGCTTCTCTTCATCGCACGGGCCTACTGACCTCCGAACATCTTGTGTATATGATTGAAAGTGAAGGGTGTGGAGAAGAGTAGTAGACTTGGTCGGTGTTGTGGATGTACAGATGTCGAAGATGACGTTCACTCGCAAAGTTTCGAAGAAGCATGTCGGCGTTTACACGGTGTTTTGCCGATGAGACGAGTAAACACGTGCGTGCGCGTCAATCATCTTCATCATGGCCTGTTTTACAAAATCTTACTGTGTACGGCTTGCATATGCAGCTCATTGTGTTCTTCTGGTTGTCTGACTTTGAATGGCGTCGCATCTCGTGCAATTTTACGTGGTTGACAGCCGGCCTTATGCGAGGAAAGCGAACTCATTTCCTCACGAGCAACCTTCCTTGGAAGACATGCACCCCTGAACTCCGTCTACCCTCGTGGTTGTTCACTAGATGTTGTGTTGAAATACCATCATTCGATCAAACTCTCAATTACTGGATATACAACACGTCCTTGCCACAATAATGGAGCTGATCCTTGCCTCGTCAGCGTTGCACATGGTCACAGCAACACCTGATTTTACAGCATCTGATCGAGCCAAACATCGACGAGGGTGTCCAGCCCCTGCAAAGATGTGTTTCAGGTGCACAGCAGTAGCGAACGCACCGCAAGCCACAACTCCAGCTTGCGGCTTACAGTTCTATTACGAGTGAGTTGTGATTGGACAGACGCGTGTTCATGGTGTGGTCCATCGCCTCCCCGCCGGACCGTGATGATCCATATTTACAGGGTTGTGTAGATCAGCTCCTGACTTTTATTTATTGAACATGTGCGCCCACACGTTCATAATTGGTCTTGTAACTCTTGTAGTTCGTTTCTGTCACTCTTTCATCGTCGATCAGACAATATGTTCCTGAAGACTCTGGCCTTGAGTTTTTCGACTTGCGCTTCGGCGCTGAACGCTCGCTCAAACATTGCTGGTAATCTGAACATGTAAATTGTCTGAAAGTCATATCTGAACCTCCTGCAGTTCCATTACAGTCGGTATCATCCGATATTTCTTCGCTGGCTACAGTCTACAGCTCTGTGATCTCTTCAAGCGTTCAAGCCACCCAGCCTGCAACCAACACCGTCGCGCCGTATCCTACCAAGTCGAACGGCACCAGTAACCCGTCCACACCCTCATCAACTGCAACTTCTGGATCATGCGCCCCGTACTGGCTCGAGAGCATCAAACACCAGGGTCTGGCATCGTTCAACCCCAACCCAGACAACTACACGGTCTTTAGAAATGTGAAGGACTTTGGTGCTCTTGGTGACGGAGTTTCCGATGATACTGCAGCGATCCAAAGAGCTGTTACCCAGGGCAGTCGGTGTGGACCCAGCGAATGCGAGAGCAGTACGAATACGCCTGCCTTGGTCTACTTTCCTGAAGGAACCTACTTAATTTCTTCGAGTATCATCGATTATTACTACACTCAGGTTTGCCGCCCCATCATGTCGCAGAAGAACAAGACTGCTAACTTCGACAGCTCATTGGCAACCCTAACTGTCTCCCAACTTTGCTTGCTACATCCAATTTTACCGGCCTCGGGCTGATTGATGGTAGCCCGTATCTAGGCACTGGCACTCGCCCCGGACAAACTGGCTTCGGACCGACCAATACGTTCTTCCGTCAGATCCGTAATTTCGTCCTGGACATGACCAACATCCCAGCCAATGTTTCAGCAACTGGAGTGCACTGGCCTACTGCGCAGACGACGAGCCTCCAAAATGTTGTCTTCAAGATGTCTGCCGCCAACGGTACGCAACACCAAGGACTGTTCATTGAAGAGGGTTCTGGAGGCTTCATGACCGATCTGGTCTTCGAAGGTGGAAACTACGGTTTCAATGTTGGTAACCAGCAGTTTACTACGCGTAACTTGACGTTCAACAATGTTGTCACGGCTATTAACCAGTTGTGGGATTGGGGATGGACATATTCCGGCGTTACAATCAACAACTGCCAAGTCGGCCTGAACATATCCGCAGGAGGTCCATCGGCTGTCAATGTTGGGTCCGTTACCCTGTTCGACAGCGAAATCAGTAACACTCCCATCGGTATTGTCACTGCGAGGACTGATAGCTCTAAGCCTGCTGCAGCCGGAAGTCTGTATCTGGAGAACGTCAAGCTGAACAACGTTGGTGTCGCTGTTGCGGGGCCCAATTCAACTTACCTCCAAGGTACAGCTGGCTCGGCAACTATCGCTGCTTGGGCTGACGGCCATCGCTATCTATCTGAGGGTCCTGTCCAGGCACGTGGCCCTATTGCACCCAGTAAGAGACCAGCTGAATTGCTTGACGCTACAGGAAGGTACTATACGCGTTCAAAGCCACAGTACGACTCAGTTCCACTGTCGTCGTTCCTCAGTGCTCGAGAGCTCGGCGCTGCTGGTGATGGTAAGACTGATGATACTGCTGCCCTCAACGCTGCGTTACTGCAGGCTCAGAAGGAAAGCAAAATTCTCTTTGTCGACGCTGGCTTCTACAAAGTTTCAGGGACCATATATGTTCCTCCAGGCTCCAAGATTGTCGGTGAAGCCCTAGCATCCGTCATTCTTTCAGCGGGCGAGTACTTCAACGACATCAACAACCCTCAGCCTGTGGTACGTGTCGCACAGCCAGGCGAGCAAGGCTCGATTGAATGGTCCGACATGTTCGTCAGCACACAAGGACAGCAAAAGGGCGCGATCCTTATTGAATACAATCTCGCTACTTACGACTCAACTCCAGCCGGTATGTGGGACGTCCACACACGTATTGGCGGGTTCGCTGGCTCCAATCTGCAGACAGAACAATGCGAGAAGACCCCTAGTACTGTTGTTACGTCCGCAAACTTGGTCCAGGACTGCATAGCTGCATACATGTCTATCCATATCACCAAGTTTGGCACCGGCCTATACCTGGAGAACAACTGGCTCTGGGTCGCTGACCACGACCTGGATGACGCGAGTAACAACAACACACAGATCACTATCTACGCAGGCCGAGGCCTGCATATTGAGAGCGGGCGTGGTCAGCTATGGCTGTAAGTCTTTACCTCCCTATCCTATAGACCCTATACGCAGTATGCTAATGGTATATAGCTGGGGCACCGCCGTTGAACATCATGTCCTCTACGAATACCAGTTCGTCGACACACGTAACGTCTTCATGGGCCAGATCCAGACCGAAACAGCTTACTACCAACCTAATCCCGACGCCACCATTCCCTTCCCTCCCAATCCAGCGCTGAACGACCCCGTCTTTGCTCCCTTCACTAATGGCACAGGCAACTCGACTGCGAGCACTGCGAGCGGATGGGGTCTACGTATTCTGCGCAGCAACAACATCCTCGGGTACGGCGTGGGTCTGTACAGTTTTTTCGATAACTACAGCACCGCCTGCTCAGCTGAGGGCGCCGGTGCTGTATGTCAAACGAGGATACTGAGCGTCGAGGGCGATAGGCTAAGCTACGATATCAACCTTTACAACCTCAACACTGTAGGTGCGACGAACATGATTACGAGAGACGGAGTGGATCTCGCAAGCAATGCAGATAACAACAGTACGTTTGTGGATACGATCAATCTGTTCAGGATCGATGCGTATGGGTTGTAATGGAGTCGATGAAATCATAGTATATACGCTTGTTCAAATTGACAAGGGTACTCGAAACTCTCCTACTGTGACATTGCATCAAACAATGTGCTATAAGGTGTGGCCTTGCACACTACACATCAGCGGACATGAAGCAACCGTCAGCCGAGAAACCAGACACATGGACATCCAGCTCATCTCACATCTGGGGCGGCTATGACATTGAGAATGTAGGAGCCCAGACAGCAAAGTTTATTGCTTGATGGTGCGTACGCTTCGGCCTTCCGCTGCCCATGAACTGTGTTGTCTGTGCCGTATAGTGGGTGCAATTGTCTAGGGAAGCTTCGTCTTCAAGTCAGTGCGCTGGTATCACCTTTACTACTATTGCACGTGTGGGTTGTTTGATAACGCTCAAAATCGATGATGCATGCGTGAACTTTCATAGAATACAAATCAGCTTCAGCTCGCAAGCCAGCCTCGAAACTCCGAATATGCAGTCTGGCTAACAAGGCCTACCCAAGCGCATGCAAGAACGCCAATAAACTCCAATAGCAGATTGTGGCAAGGAGACACAAAACGTTAAAACAGTTTACCGCCTGCCTCCACCCTGTCTGGCCTTTACTGTCTTTAGGATATCCACATCCCTTCGGACGTTATTGCCCTCGTTGAAAGAAACGTTGCTCTTTGGCGCGACGGTGTATGTCATGCGACCAGTCTCCATGCGGGCGCGCTGGAATGATCGTGGAACCTCAAGAGCCTTCTTCCTCTGGGCGGCCTGAGCAGCTGCTTGGCTGTTGGCCGCAGAGTTGCCAGATACGACCTTTCTTCTGCAAATGCGTTAGCAACATACTCATTCAAAACACCGATTTGTACATACGTCGGATCGAAGTCTGCCTGAGCAAACTCCTTCTTGCGGTAGTCGTCCGTGCGCCTAAGAATCGGACGAGTCCAGTCTGTGAACAGGCGCTCGGCTTGTCGCTTGATGGTCAACTCAGGGCGCTTGCTCTTTATGTAGAACATGATGACCTTGCCGATACCAGAGGCAACGAGTGTGTCTTTGTTGATGGGCAGCTTAGACAGCGCGGAAAATAGCTCCTTCTGGATATCATATGCTGGCAGACTGCCGTCGCTGAGGGGCTCGAGAAAGAAGCGTACTGCTTCGAGGATGTTGGACTCGGGATCTACAATCGACTCCTTGAGGTTGCTCTTGTTAAGCAGAGCGACTACTTCGGGGAGAAGCTTCAACTTGTGTCGTGCAGGTTCACCGCGCTTTCGGCCTTCGTTGTCCATCTCAGCTGCCTGAGCCATGCGGCGGCGCATGTCCTCGATTTCCTGATCAGCCATCTGCTCAAGGTCGATTCCATCCTTCTTGCGGCGGCGAGTCGAGCTGCTCTTGACAATGGCGTCCATCTGGCGCTCGAGCGCGCGCTTCCGGCCTGCACAGCTATCAGTATCACCTTCGAGAATCACGATTGTTTGACATACGCTCTTCAGGAGTAAGGTTGGCATCTGGCTCTTCGTCTGGGCTAGCACCCCGAACTTTGCCCTCCTTCTTCGAACGCTTGCTCTTTCTTCCACCATCACCTAGATCTCCGCCCTCCTCCTCGCCATCCTTGTTCTTTTTACGACGCGGCTTCTCGGCGCGCTTCTTCTTTTTCTTGGGCTCGTCGCCCTCGCCTGCCGCTCGTTTCCTCTTGTGCACACCAATCTGCTTGACTGTGTCTTCGTCGATAGCGCGCTCCTCAATGGCGATATTGCTCGCGTCGAAGTCGCCAAACTGCTCATCGAGCTGATCATCGTCTAACGCATCAGATAGCGCGGACTCGTTGTCTGACAGCCCAGCTTCGATGTCGTCCTGATCAGGCATCTCCTCCTTGTCTTCTGTAACCTCCATGTCCTGGTAAGTCGTGGCATTGGTAGGGTTTGGAACCGAGTTCTCCTCTTCGATCTCAGGGCGCAGAGGGTCGCTGGGATCGTTACCTGCCTCGGGCAGCGGCGAGTTGGAATGCGACTTGTTGAACTCGACGTCCTCCATGGCGCAGATTGTGTGTATTAGGGGCGTCAAAGCGGGTGTGACGGCGTGGATGCGGCAGATCAAAGCGGTGATGAACTCGGCAAGCCTGGGATCGTGGTGCTACAGGTGAGAGACGTGGACAATGCAGATGGTGTTTGCGCTGCGTGAATGAAAGTTGCTGCTGAGCGCGACTGCCAATGACGCGCGGAGCGCTCCTACTATTGGCCGAGGCTTGGCGCCAGGGAAGACGTAGCTGCTGCGGTCCAGCTACGATGCAAACCACGGTTCCACCTTCTCACGAACCGACCAGCGCTGGTTTCCTACATTGCAGCGCCCTATAAAACGTCTTACCCTTCGTCGTTCTGATCCCTTACATCTGCCTCCACCACTCTCTTGACTAACCCTGCCCGACGCATAATAGCACCTGCAGCCTTTACAGCCGCAACACCCGTTCACTCAAGCGGGTGCCTACATCACGCAAACATCCTCGTCGGTCTATTTACGACTGCACGCTACTTCGCATTTGTTGGCGCTAAGGAGGAAGGCACACAGTGGGTGGAGCTCAGTGGCTGGAGGAGAGCGAGTCTTGTCACTGTCCTGGCTGTCCTGGCGCAGTCTTCTTGCTGCAATACCCAGCGAGGTCATAGCTAGTAGCAACACAAACATCCTGTCACACCGTGCGTTCGAAAGAGAGGAAGCATTCGTTTGTTTTGTCTGCGAGAACGGCCTGCTTGGACCCCCCACTGCCGACTACAAGGCACTCCGCAAGACTGCATTTCACATCTAACCTTCATACCCCTTCCCCAAAACATACTCCCCTTCTGCCCATCATGTCGTTGCCTGCTGCCGAGGTAGCGGCTGACTTTCGCGACGCTCTACAAGATCTGAGGATGAACAGTAGACCAGAAATCAGCAATCTAACCCTCATTGCGAAGGAGAACACAGAGTATGCGCAGGCCATCTCCACGGAGTTGGAGAATCACATTCGAACGGTAAGTTGACCAGCATTGCTATCAACTCTCATGTCTTGCTCCAATGAACCTTGCAAGTGACTAACGAGTACCAGACTCGTCCAGAATGGAAGTTACCCTCCCTTTATGTCCTCGATTCCATCGTCAAGAACGTCGGCACCCCGTACACCGTCTACCTTGGACGTAACCTCTACCGCACGTTCATGGATGCCTATCTCGTGGTGGACCAGGCTACTCGCAAGGCAATGGAAGGCCTGCTAAGAACGTGGAAGCAATCAGTACCCGAGTCTATGGACCCTCGGCCTGTCTTTCCTGCCAATGTCACCGGAGATATTGAAAATGCTGTCAACAAGATTCGTACAGTTGCCGCCCAGACACAAGTTCCAAGACCAATGCATGCCCTCCCTGCACGACCGCCTACGAATGTAGCTTGGAGGGACACTTCAACGCCGCCACAGAACGTGACTCGATATGCTGCTCCGAATGATCCACGTCGGCCAGCAGGCCTGCCGCCTACTCCTCAATATGGCGCACCTATGCCCACTGCTACACCACCCATGCCTTTCCAGCAGTTTCAGAGTCCTCAGCCAATGTCTTCGGTCGATCTTGCTGACCTGAAAGCTGAGATTGCCCAGCTGGTTACCACCACGCAAACCTCGTTCGCACATAACCCTGCTGATGGAGACATTCGAACAAAGCTTCAAGCTCTTCTTTCACTCAAGCAGATTCTCGACACTCAAACTCTCCCTCCGCAACAGCTCGAAGCTGTGCGTAAGCAAGTTCGGTCACTGGCGCCTGCACCTGCACCAATGCCAACATTCGCTCCTCCAACACCAGTACAAGGATATTCTCCGCAAAGTATGCCACCAGGCTTTCCCTCTGTTGGTGCTTCGCCAGCAAGCGCACCACCGAATATTGCACAGCTACTAGCCGGCTTCAGACCCCCAGTGCAGACGACACCACAGCCTACGCCGACCCCCCAACCCCCAGCATTTAATCTGGCAGATCTTCTGAAACGAGTCTCGTCGCCAACGCAGTCATCATCGATACCAGCGCCTACTCCATTCCAGCCTCCGCCCTTCACAGGGTTTCCACCGCCTATACCGACACCTGTACCTGCTCCTGCTGCGGCTGCGACTCCAGCAGCAGCGAATCCTACAGCAAACTTAGCAGCTTTGCTTGCACAATTCAACAAGCCTGGAGCCGTACCACCTCCTGCACCACAGACACCGGTGCATCCCCCTCCGCAACCCGTAAATACAGCGCCAGCGCCAGGAAGTGCTGAATGGTTGCTCGCTGCTCTAGGCGGTATGCCTGGTGGTACACCCTTAAACGGTACCCCTTTTGCCGCACAACCGATGGCTAGACAATTTTCGGCACCTTCAAACGGCCTGGGCGACATAGAACTTACGACCGCGTCGATAAAGAAGCCTCGTCTTCACTTGATCTCCCGTCTCTACGAGGCGAAGCCCAATATTTGCGCGACCTGTGGCCGCCGCTTCGAAAACACATCCGAAGGCAAGGAGAAGAAGGCCCGCCACATGGACTGGCACTTCAAAGTCAAAGATCCAGATGCTGCTAAGCGTGGTGTGCACCGTAGCTGGTACATGTCAGAAAAAGACTGGATTGACTACCGGGAAGTCGACGAGGCTACACCTACAAACGACACCACGTCCACCAACGCCGTCGCCAAGCCCAAGAAGCAAGCCAAAGATCGCTACGTGCTCGTCCCGCAGGATCCGACACTCCAGCATGCGCCCTGTCCCATTTGCCAGGAGAAGTTCGAGACGCAGTGGAATGTTGATGCGAATGATTTTGTGTGGATGGACGCGTTGCAAGCGGGTGGCAAAATCTACCACGCGACATGTTTCGAAGAGTACAGTAAGGGTGCGGGCATTCCAATGCCGAGCACGCCGGACTCGGTGCTTGGGAAAAGAAAAGCTGAGAGTGGAATGGGTTTCGAGGGGAAGAAGGTCAGGGCTTTTTGAAGAAGTGTGCATAGTAGAAGACGGACCGAGGGATTGATGATGCATAGCGTGGCGTTAGGTTCTGTTTACTTAAAGCTGTGTATGTGCGCAGCATACAGATTCTTTTTAGGCGCCTTGCATTAGGTACCTTACCATATCATTAGTCTACCAAACAATTATCATAGTACAACTATGTCTTTTCTCGCCATATGTGGTACTTTCGTGATCATAACCACAATCTCTCAACCTCAGCCTTCCTCTAAAGACGCTCGGCGACTTGCATCCTTGCGTTCATACTTAATGTTTTGAGTATCTATCCATATGTAGGCTGGCATGCACTCGGCTTGTTCATCCTCACCCTGGATGAGTAGCTCCTAGGGCCTTCCCAAATTTTCCGTCTGCATGCAAGCAGTCTGCACTGTCTTCTCGTGTTACTCTATACACACTTCCAATGCATGCTGTTCCGGAACGACCAGTAACCTGATCCGTGGCTGTTCTGTGGCTCTTATGAGCCGTTGCGAAGTTCAAGATATTTCGCACCTTGGTAATGAACAGCGACCAGGAGCCAAAGACGAAGTTCTATTGATGGATCGTGTGGGGATCTCAACGTTTTCACAACATCGAAAGCATGATCTGCTTTCGTACAATTACAGAAGCAATACCCAGTGCACTATAGTGTCGTTCGTTCTTGCATTCTGCTCTGACGTGAATCTTGTTCAGTAAGGTTGGCTGAGTTGTGTCGTGATCTTGGACGCATCATCTCTCTATACCAACACTACACCTTCCGCTTAGAGTCTTCGTCCAAACCGCATTTGTGACATGTTCGTTACATTTGAACATGTACTGTACCAAGTCTGATGGAGTGGATGCCCAGGGGGGGGGGGGTTTTGTTAGCGCCAATATTAGGAAAATTTTGGTGTTGATTGAAGCCCGTGTATATACAA
>SAUA01000185.1:0-52182 GCA_004335185.1 Phoma sp. RAV-16-625 | reverse complement strand
CCCCCCCCCGCCCCCGCCCCCCCCCCCCCCCCCGCTAACATGTGGGAAGGGCCGACACTGGATACGCTAATTGTAAGCTGCATTACTGTAGCACCGGACCTATCACATGGAAGTCGAACTCTCAGGAAGGTATACCGAAGTGTATCATTTCCCGTGCATGCCTTCTGCCGCAGTCCCGGGCTTGTATAAGCTGGAGACGCTACCCCCACGCAACGTACGCAAGCCAGACCGCAAAGCTGAACCCAGCGGCGATCTGGCAATAGCTGCAATGCGTTCGGAAAGTGCAAACCTTTATCACGGTATTGCAGATATTATGTGCTCTCCAGGGGATGCTCATTAGTGTCTTCGACCTCTAAAGCATCGCACGACAGAAGTTGGCAAAACGTAAAGTGGCTTTCCAAGCCTCGGATTGGAGGAGAAACCGTGCCGCGTCACCGCGCGAGTCTTCGGGACGAGGCTAGACACAACGCCATGCAGCATGCCAACTCCTCACCCTGGCACCTCGGTCGATCACCATCGATCCACAAGCAAAGCTTCTGGCATCCGAGGACTGTACATAGCTGCATTTGCGTCTGTGCAGCTGCGCGTCGTGAAACCCGACTCTACCAACCAACATGCCTGCTATCTCTAGCTATTGACAATATTTGCAACGAGTACCGCCGTGCCATGTGTATGAATGTGCCTGGCCAAATACAATAATGTCTATGCAGATCGAAGATGCAAACCGAACTCGCCAAATGTCCAAACGCTACAGTGCGAAAGAGACCCGTCGCAGAGTCATACCAAGGGAATGCCGTGAAGAAATAGCAACCCCTATTCATCCGTCCAGAGTAATACACAGTGCACCGCCCATGTGATGGGATACCTAATGCCGGCTCAATGCATACCGCGCCGCGACCATGCGTTGAAGGATGCGAGCCACCATCCCAGAAGAGTAACTTGAGGACCAGGAGAACAACCTCCGTGCTCAATTCTCCTTTTTGCTCAGTAGATGTAACCATGATAATGCAACAACAAGAAATGAAGTAGAACGCCAAATGAGGCGTGTAGATCCGTCTCATGTAGCGAGAAAGTCCCAGCCCTTTTGGTTGATGATTTTTTCCCAATCCCAAGACTCTTGGTCTCCAGCGTCCATGAGCTTCCAGATGTCGTCAACAACTTCCTTTGCGAAGCCAATGTTTCCAAGGCCTGTGCAGGCAATAAGGCCAGCAAACGCTCGGTTGATTTCGATGCGCTGCTGCTGTTCGAATGCAGCGCAACCAATGAGAAAGAGTGGGAGAAGAACGTTGCTCTGAATCCACCCCTCAGCAGGTAGTTCATTGATGTACCGTATGCCATCGTCTACAGCACTCTTGATGTACGGATGAGGATCAGAGCTCTTTGTTGTCCGGTAAAGATAAACCCACGTGGCCTGGCGGTAGAGCATAGAAATCGTGTAGCGAGGCGAACCTGGCGTCTGCGGACAGACCCAACCACGCAGACCTGAATCGATGGCGTGTGCAGCAAGTAATGCTTCGTAGTCCATAGTCGGCTCGAGTTTGCTGTCGATGCGAGCTCGCAATCGTCGTCTCAAATTACTGATCTTGGAGATAAAGCCAAACAAGCCATCGGATACACCAATGAGACCGGCAGTCTCAGGGTTGATCTTGAACGGCAGGTTGAAATCATCCATCATCGGTACATCGGTCCCGTCCATGGAAGTTATCTGACTTGCAATCCAGTGATAGTAGAAGAATTCGTCAAAGAGTGACTGGAACTCTGGATTGGCGGACTTTTGGCTCATCGCAATCTGTTTTGCAGCGACCATGTGCATCCGGTATTCACCAGATGTGTTCCCGTCACAGATCGAGTGGAGGAGGTGGAGCAAGATCTGAGCTACATTGGAGTCTTCGTAGATCATGACCCCACCTTCCCCAGCTTTCTGGCGCTCGAGGTCGTGTTTTAGGAGCTGCAGTGCCTTACCGCGATGGAATGCTTGTCGATCTTCATACTCTTGGGAAGGGTTTATGGAGTACATGTGTGAAGCAGACAAACACAAGACTGAGTGCATCAAACCCTCGTGTTGTAGAGCCATCGGCAAAAGAATCTTGGTGAAGGGGTTCGTTGCTTTGTCGCCGTGCAGGGTAAGGACGGCACTAGCTCGATTGGCGAAATGTTGCAGGAGTGATCGATCGAGGTCACTCTCAACACCTTCCATCAGGGGTGGAAGATCGAACTGGATGTCCTCACTTCGTTTCCGCGCTGTACGATAGTCAATTAGCCTGTGCCACCTAGAGTATAGCCATCAACAAACCTTCTGCTGCCCTTTCCTTACCGCTCTTCCAGATCTCTAGAGGCTTGTAGCCTTCGCAGTGGATGTTATTCTTCTGACATGACAGGCCTATGCTCGATTAGTATCGTTCTTGTATTAACAAGTGGCAAATCTTACAGAAAGGCTTAGTCTCATCACACTTTTTCTTTCGTTTTCGACATGTTGTGCAACCTGTTTTCGAACGTGCCTTGGCTTGTTTCGACAGAGTTGTCGGTGAGCGGGGCGGATGAATCCGGGGTCGGCCACGAGCTCGTCGTATCCGAACGGGTTCTGTTGGAGATATAGGAGTGTCATCCGTCTCTTCCTTGACATCTGCCAAGTCGAGCTCTGCCTCTTCGAGTTTGGGTATGATATCATCGGGGCTTGTGTGAGAGTTACGTCGGCTGTCTGACTGTGAATCGGAAGTCGAAAAGATGTTTGAATCAAAGTTGGGTGTTGTCAAGGGTGAGTCGCTGGTGGATGACATAGAGGGCGGTGGGGATGAGCTGGTGCTCAAGCGAGTGGGCGGGCCTCTCGGCGGAGGGCCGATGGAGATAGTTGAGCTCATTCGGTCTACTTATGGAACAACTTCGAGTGCTATTGCCGGCGGTCAGGCAACATCGGACGCAAAACTATTCGTTTGCGTCGTGTATACTCGAAGCTGGTAGTAAGTCCAACAGAACCCAGGCTGAAGTCTGTGCAGCGGAGTGCACAGCTTTGCAGCGCCCAAAAGCTTTGCGCTATTATTGCGAGACGTCGCTTGGTGCTGGGATGACGGTGAAAAGAGAGACCAGTGGCTTGTTGGTAATCTCAATAGAATCGTTGTAGGAAACCTCACACGTTTTACTCGTGAAGCCTCGAGCGATGGAGCGCCAGAGTGGGGATGCGTCTAGCGAGTCACGGACGCGGACCAATAACCAACGGGACGTAGTGCAACGAACTGCGAAACCGCGTCGCACGGAAGACAACTGAATCCGAGAGCGATCTTGGAGTAGTCAACGGCCTGTGGACTGGAGGTTCTGGCTGTGGGGCAATTCCCTAATGCTCGTGATAGTGGCTGATGTAAGGAGGGACCGAGCTGCGCAATCGTGGAGGGAGCAAGAGACGTTTCGACGATGATCGCCTGAGTCGGGGAGGTGATACGACTTTATCGACTAGGATCCGGGTAACGGAATGCTAGGCGGAGGGTTGGCGAGAAAGGTAAGCCGGCATACATCGAGGCCAGGTTGCGCGCACGGGAAAGACGACAGGTTATAGTATTCCAAAGTAGCGTCGTTGCAACGACGACGAATTCGCCTCTAACACACGATGGAGGACAACCCTGAAAGTAGTGGTTCCACTCTATCCAGCGCACCGGGCCGCCATCTACTTAAAGCAGGGAGCAGACCGAAGCTTGCGAGGAGGAGCAAGCGCACTGTGCACGCAAGGAACTGTGTTAACGTTTGCTCAGAGGCATCGGAAGCTGCATGTGGCTTCGAAAAGAGTAGCCGGCGTGAGCGCTAGCTGAGTGATACAGACATGTCAAACCGCGTGGAATTGTAACGTGCTGGCTAAGCCGCGCGGATCTTATTGACAGACACGCATCGCTTTTCATCGGCGGCACCACGTCCTCTCGCGCCAGCTTCGACGTGCTGTTGGTCAGACACATCCTTAGCGGAAAGGCGATGATCAAGGTGGAAAGCGGCGGAACATGCAAACAATACGCTGCCAAAACTGTCTGCTGGCCCATTACATTATCGCAGCAGCCTGCGAACAGCTGCCAAGACTCGTCCATCTCAAGGGAATTTTTGACCGTGACAATTTATCTTTACAGCCTAACGCCATATCTTCTACGGCCGTGCATACTTGTAAAAAGTTAGGGAGTGCAGGTGGCACACGATCCTCTTGTCGACCTTGAGGCGTTGCTAGCTGATAGTCAGCCCCACAACGAGAGGCGCCTGGAGCACGTAGTGTTACTCCTATCGTCGCTACAAGGTGTGACTTGACGACATCATTCCTGCAGCCAGGATCTGGCCAAATGATGGCAAGCCCGAACACCCCCGATCTTGACAGGAGACGACAGGCATGAAGCTGGAGGCCTGGGACGCGAAGACTGGTTAGTCTGCCGTATTGAACGTTTCGCGCTTTCAGCCACGTTGCAAGGATGGCAGGGGCACGCAGATCTCTTTGCAATTAGGAAGTGGTCCTGGTAGGTTCAGCGAGGCAACGGTCAGCCCAAGATCTGATGGAAAGGTCTTCTCCCCGCATTGTAGAGGTGCTCGCTTGCGCCCGTCAGCAAAAGCAATAAAGGCTATTCGCAATGACCTTTTACTGGCCAAGGCGAAAATGACCGAATTGCAAATCTTCAACGCAGGATTATTTCTCCTGAACAAATAAGACTTGTCTCTTGTCGTGCTTAGTTCTCGAAGCAACATGAATGGGGACGTATCTGACCTGGTTTCTTAAGATTGGTAGCGGGCGGAGCGGAAACGCGGACGGACTGACAAACTCAAAACAAGCACGCCCCCGAGGTTGGCACCCAGAAGGTTCCCGCACTGATCTCGGCTGTTGCCGAGGAGCCCAGGCGATGATAGCGCTTCAGGTTGGAATGATGTGGTCTACTACCGAAGTCTGAATTTACAAACCTGGCTCACACTCGCTGCGAGTAGCATCAAGCATGACTGCCCCGAGACGCATCTGTGTGATAACGTTAGCTCATTGTGCAAAGACTGACAGGCATGTCATTACAGAGAGAGACGAATCAGCCCAGAGATATTAGCGTGCTAGCATGAATCGGAGGTAGTCGTGTCCATGGGTGAGGTCTCATCACAATGTGGAGCTGGATACCCTGCACAATCGTGATCATACCGTTTTGAGCGGAATGCGATAATTTCCAGGATGAGTGCCTGCCAGCTGACGACGGTCATGACGCATGAGGGAATGGAAGATCTGTGCACGACATCTCTATCTCTTTTGGGAGTGTACGACGAAGTCCAAGATGTACAGAACTCTCGAAATACTCGACCCTGCAGCTCAGTGACAACGGAGACCAAAGGAGGATCCTTTACATTAGCCCGTTTGTGAGCTTTTCGTAACGATGCAGGGCGGGAACAGGCATCCGAGAGAGGGCCGAAGGTGGAGAAAAAAGACGAAGCGGGTGTGACTTGCATATGTTAGCGGCATGCACTGGCGCGGGGTTTGCTTGGAGCATCTGTGCCTTGTTATTCGTTAAATGCACTCGATATGATGACAGTTGCATGGACAGCCAATGTTGGGCGTAATCAGATAGCTACTACACGACAGCGAGCGTGACATGCTTCCAGAGCCTCCGGATTCTCGTCTTATGGAATTCCAAGGTTGGGCATGGGAGAAACCTTACCCAGCGTCAGACAAAGAGTTGGCGAAGTGATGGCAGAGACCGTCTCGAGTAGTGCAGGGGGCAGGAGGTGCTGACCTGAATGCCGAGTACGAAGGATTCTCGTCTGCAGGAAGGTGGAGAGCCTGATGTGCAACTCGTTCCATCATCCCGCCTCGGAAATTGATGGTGGTTTGGTCACGTGTCGTCATTACACAATACGCCTTGCTCACCCAGATACACCGCAGAATGTATGCATATACGGGCCGACTGATGGCATCAAGACGTTAGCTTCGCTCCGAGGAAAAGTAGGATCGTCGTCGTGATACAAAGTGTAGTTCTTGATACAGGCTGGCAGTGTTTGCTTGGTTTGCGGTGTTTGCACGTTATCTTTCCATCTTGGCGCGCGCTAACGGACTGCGCGTGCGCGTTTCCCATCACTCACCAAAGTAACAATCAACGCGCTTCTCCAGCCTCGACGTCACGGAAGGCCGCTATGTTTACCTGACAACGAAGTCGCGTGTATCAGTATAGCTGACTAGCATCACCATGTTCAACTTCACATCTTTGCTCGGTGCGCAATCTGCGTCCTCAGCATCTCAGTCACTGCTCGAATTCGATGGCGGCGTAAAGGTGCTCATTGACGTTGGCTGGGACGACAGTTTCGACGTGGAGAAGCTTAAAGAGATTGAGAGGTAGGTACTGCTCTGTGTGCAGGTTCTCACGTACAGCTGTATGTAGACAAACAATGCATAAAGAGTACAGCTGATTGTATTGATTGCAGACACGTCCCTACGCTTTCCTTCATACTGCTCACTCATGCAACCACCGCACATCTCGGTGCATACGTACACTGCTGCAAAAACATCCCAGCATTTACGCGCATACCCGTCTACGCAACGATACCCGTCATATCACTTGGACGAACCCTTCTTCAGGATCTATACGCTTCCACACCACTAGCAGCTTCCATCATCTCGATCGAATCCCTTAGCGAGTCGGCCTATGCATATCCATCCGCGTTTTCAGATGGCAGCAATCCGAATATACTGCTTCAAGCGCCTACGCATGACGAGATTGCAAACTACTTCGGCCTAGTGAACCCCCTCAAATACTCACAACCACGCCAGCCGCTCGCATCACCGAATTCGCCCCCTCTGAACGGCCTCACAATTACTGCTTACAGCGCAGGTCATACACTGGGAGGCACAATATGGCATATACAGCACGGCATGGAATCAGTCGTCTACGCGGTAGACTGGAATCAGGCGAGAGAACACGTGCTTTCTGGAGCTGCTTGGTTAGGCGGACCCGGCACAGGTGGATCTGAAGTGTTGGAACAGCTGCGCCGTCCCACTGCTCTGATTTGCAGTAGTAAGGGTTCAGGCAAGCATACAAATATCAAAGGTAACCAACGAGATGAGACTCTTCTGTCAATGATTCGAGATACGGTAGCCAAGGGGGGTTCAGTTTTGATCCCCTCTGACTCTAGTGCTCGTATTCTCGAGCTGTCATACCTCCTCGAAGAAACATGGCAGAATGAAGCCAGCAGAGCGGACAGTACCAGCCCACTAAAGAACGCAAAATTGTATCTGGCAAGTAGAACAGGTGGTGCGACGATGCGCTACGTACGAAGCATGGTCGAGTGGATGGACGAAGGCATCGTGAAAGAATTTGGGGCAGGTGGTGCGGCAGATGGACAGGAACAGAGCAAGGGTCGCACGGGTGGCGGCAAGGACGACAGAGGCGCAAGGCCGCCTTTTGACTTCAGGCACATTACGTTACTGGAGCGCAAAACACGTGTGACACGCATGCTCGGCGAAGCTGAGCCACGCGTGATACTGGCGAGCGACAGCTCCCTAGAATGGGGCTTCTCTAAAGACGCCATCAAGAGCCTCGCATCAGACGAGAAGAACCTGATCGTCCTGACAGAACGTGTTGGAGAGCTCAATGGGAAAGAGAAGGGCTTGGGAAGATATCTATGGGAGACCTGGAACGAGCAAAATGCACATACCGAGCAGGGCTCAACGACGACGATTGTAGAATCTCCAGGCCGGACATCCATACGTGCACCTCGAACGGTAGCGCTTGAGGGCGATGAGGTGCCGCTTTATCAGCAACATTTGGCGAGACAACGGCAGCTGCACAATACCATGGGTGGGGATGCTACCACCAACATGGAAACTGCCGATGTAGTAGACGACCGGTCATCAACAACATCGGAGAGTTCGGAGGACTCAGAAGATATGGTACATCCACATCAAGGAAAAGCTCTCAATACAACAGCTACGCTTCGCCATGCTCGCAACAAGATCGACCAAACTGATGCTGAGATGGGCGTCAACATCCTTACCAGGCGTAAGAACGTATATGACTTCGAAGTCCAGGGCAAGAAAGGTGCTGACAAGATGTTCCCTGTTGTTACTAAGCGAAGGCGCGCAGATGACTTCGGAGACCTAATCCGACCTGAAGAGTTTGCCCGTGCAGAAGAAGAGGATAATGTCGCCGGTGAACCTTCACGTGGTGATGCAGTGAAGAAGGAAAATGCAGTGGGTCAAAAGAGAAAGTGGGACGGTGTAGCAGATGCGCCTGCCGAGCCTGATAGCGAGCCGGAAGATGATCCAGACAAAATCGAGGGTCCGGCAAAGGTCGTCATCGCCTCAGAGACCCTTGACATCAGGTGTCGCGTCACTTACATCGACTTTTCTGGTCTGCATGACCGGCGTACGATTCAAACACTCATACCTCTCATCAAGCCGCGCAACCTCATATTCATTGCAGGCGAGGAAACAGAAACAAAAGACCTTGCCGAAGAGCTTCGGAAAACTTTGTCTTCCATTGAAGCAGGTAGTAACGTTGATGTGTTTACACCTGCAGTCGGTGTCTTGATCGATGCCAGCGTCGACACAAACGCTTGGTCCGTCAAGCTCTCGCGCAGCATGATACAAAACCTGCGATGGCAGAAAGTCCATGGGTTGGGTGTTGTTGCTATCACTGGGCGACTGCAGGCTGCTAGTCTCGAGCCACCGCCTCAGGAAGAAGAGGATGAAGCTCCCGCAAAAAAGAGAGCAAGACTCGAGGCTACGCCAGCTATTCCTGTAAGTCAGGAGGCTTCGGACGATACGCCTGTTTTGGATGTCATACCGACGAACATGGCAACTGCTGTGCGTTCTGTGGCGCAGCCGTTCCATGTAGGCGATCTTAGGCTTGCTGACCTCAGGAAGCTTATGAAGGCTTCTGGCATGGAAGCTGAGTTCAGAGGAGAAGGTGTACTGGTCATCAACGGAACAGTTGCTGTAAGGAAGACGGCGGCAGGGACCATTGAGGTTGATGGTGGAGCATACAGTTTTGCAGATCCCAGGAGCAGTGACGCAGCTACGTTCTTCAAGGTCAAGAGGAAGATCTATGAGGGTTTGGCTGTCGTCGCTGGTAGTTAGGCGCGTACTCTTGTTAGCAGGTGTGGGCATAATAGACGCTTTCAACCTTATTCTGCGTGAGATACTTTTGAATACGTAACGGAGTACGAACAATTATGGTCGTTATTATCAACCACCAACCAGTACCATATGGACAATGTGGCATTTTGTCTTACGCAAATGTCCTGCAGAGCAAGTTCCCAAAAAACAAATTCAAGGGGAAAAAAAGCAAAGATATCACCTCATGACTTGACGGGGCTCTGCTCACGAAATACATGGACACAGGATCGACCATATTCCCATATTTTCCATATACATAAGAATCTGGTCAAAGTGCTAGGAAGGTAAGACGAGCTTCACAAGGGTGCCTTCCATGCTATGCAAGTGCTGGCCTTGGCTCGTGTGTTTTAGCAGCAGCGGAGGGACCATAGGAAAGAACGGACGTCGTTCGGCACGAGAATGACATCAAGACCCCGGAGCAGCAGGGTCGAGCTGAGATAAGTAAGAAGGCGCAGGAACTCGTGGCGCATGTGGTGGGGCTAACAGTAAGGCCAGTGGCAGACTCGATGGGTTGAAGGTGTGTGTCAATGTTGGTTGATGCCATTTACAACTTAAATACATGTATACTCATGATACATCGGCAAGGTATCTGATTACCTGTGTTGCGACTTGACCAGTCTAGTCTTCATCTTCTGTTTCTGATCTGATGATATGTACAAAAGCAGAAAAAAAGCCACCATCAAACACCATTATCTTGCAACCATACCAAATGATTGATACCAATGCAACAACCGCGCCTTAAATGCTGCAACACGGACTTATAACCCCAGAGTGATGTGTTCGTTATAGGAGCCAGGGGGCTGTACCTCGATCAGGGTCAAAGCGATGTCTTGCTTTCCGGTTCGCTATCTCCACCATGCTCGTCTTGGTCATGCGCATCAGTCTCGGGCGACCTCTTCCTCTTCTTGCACTCTTTGAAATGCACAGTCTGCACGTGTTCCTTCATTTTGTCTTTGCGAGCGCCAAAGCTGCGACCTTTGCTCTTTCGTGATGGTCTCCTTGAACGGTCACAGCCTTCTACCGTGCAGAAGTACTCTTTCTTCTGCAACGCGTGAACGTTGATGTGATGGCGTCTGAAGTCGGCCTGCCGGCCGAAGCGTAGCTCGTCGCACTTGGGCTCAGAGCACTTGAATCTTCCAGATGCGAGCACGTGACCGGTGATTACTTCAGACTCCGAGTCTGATGGCGGAGTACGAGCGCGACGACGATGTTTCGGTTGTTTTGTGGGGATGGGCGACGGTGGCATTGCTGAACCGGGGGATACAGTAGGCTCAGCAGTCGTCTTGACATTCAGAGCTGATAGAAGGGTACTAGACAATTGGTGAGTCTTATTGAAGGCAATGTGTTTCATGGTATAGGCCTACCAAGGGAGGGGGCGTTGAGTAGGGTGGCCATCGGACTTTGCGCGTGGACGAAATTGAGGCGTTAGAGTCGTCAAGTAGCTTGATTGTCTGTGAGTTGTATTGTTAGATGGTGATCGTCTACCAAAAGGTTATGTAAACGTTTGTAGCTGACTCCGGTGTAAAAAGGGCCGCCGATGGGGAAAGGCCTGTGGAAACTTCGTGTGGGACCTTCTCTCCAAGAAAGTCGACGTGACTTTGCTTGGCTTGCCATATCGGCGGGCAAATTGTGTCTGACGCTGAGGGCGTGTGAATGTTAGGGTATTTGGCATGTGTGGGTATCCAGACTTGCTGTATTAGGGATTGTTCACCGGAAGGCACTGAGATAGGAACCTTCCAAATGGCGTAGTGTGTTGGCTGGCATAGGCAGATTGGTCCAAAGGATGATGTGACACATCGCACAACATGTAAAAGGACAAGGCAAAATGCATGACACGGTGACCAGAGTCGGATATGTCCATGTGGTTGGTGAGCCATAGGTATGGACTAGTAATGTGTTGCGTGACTAGTAAATTTGCGTACAGGACTGCTTCAAACAAGACTGAAAGGCTCACAAAAACTCACTTACCTTGAACGTAACCAAGTATCATGTTACTGGTCGCTCCGCGGGTGTATCCTGTTCACGACGTGGTAGATCTATAGTGTTGTCATATATTCCTTGAATTCCAGATCGGAGTGAAACATATTGTGGCCAGAGCTCGATGTTCCCTTGCCGTAAATCTTGCAGTTCTTGCGTCTCGGTACCAGATTAGCGAACCATATGGATAGGACCGGCTGGCAGGAGTCCGGAGTGGTCAAACATCTGTAGCTGCGTTGAATTGTAGTCGATAAGTGCGATGCGGTCCATTTAACCAGATGTTAAATCAGAATTTGTATTCTCGACTTGGCTTTACTAGAATTCGTGGTGATGTCTCATAGGGATGGATGGGCGCTTTCGTCCAGCCAACGAGTAGAAGATGGGTCAGACGCGTGATCCGTGCATGTTACGATGGACCTTCCAGTCGTCCAGGTTACACTGCTCCAAGCCAGGATAGGTATCGAAAGAAGCGCAGCCGAGTATAAACATGTGCGGAAGCTTGGCCTGGAGGGCAGTTTACGGTCCTGGGCTTGTGGCTACTCCATGGATAGGATAGTGCTGCACAGGTGATGTAACGTTGCTTTGAATTACGAGGATTGTACTTACCCGGCGTTGCGACCAATATCTCCCGTTCCAAAATTCAATGAGTTTACGTCCGTTGTGATAGAGAAACATTCGATGGCGGACTCGTTTAGGTGCATGTTCGAAGAATGGTGCTGTGTTGTGATTGGAAAAGTCGTCGCGAGTGCCTCTATTGGCTCCAGAAGACCAGAGTCGGTGTACTGATGATACGTTCGAGATGTACCGAATTGAGGATTGAATTGCTGACTGTGCAATGTTGAGGCATTGGAGTACGTAGATCTTGAGCGTTCCATGCCGATCCCGTTTGAGGACCGGATGCTTGGGGCGGAGTTGCGTTGTACGAAGTGCGGACTGCCGTACTGCTGACCAGAAGACATCGAAGAGGGATACGAAGTATGTGATGGATTGCGGGACATTGCTTCTGACTGGTAGGGGAAGGTGCAGCGGGCAAGTGGGGACAATTGTGCGTCGCAAGGCTGAGTCTCAGCCTGATGCTGCCCAGCTGAGTATTCGGCCACCTGGAGGGACAACTGACAGTTGGCCGAGTCGTGGTGAGTAGACAAATAGGTGTGCTGATGGGTGTGCGCGTGTTGTTGGAATGGGTCGTAGCCATCGAAGTTGGTCATGTTGCTGAGGTATTCGTCACCGGTTGGATGGAGATAGCCTTGGTCGTGACCGGAGTTGTACGGGTCGTCCATCAGTGTGGCGAAACAGAGCGAAGATAGAAGTGATGCAAAGATGTAATGCGAATCTGGGTCTAAAATTGAACGATTTAGAAGAGTAGTGCGCAGTAGCCGCTAGTGCTGTGTAAGAAGAGCAAACAGAACCGGGAAAGAGAGGTCCAACAGCCAGACAAGGCAGCCATATAAATGCGAGCTTCGTATTAAGGGCACTCGCCCTAGTCTTGGAGGACTTCTACTTGGCTGGCGATTCAGCCTCATGCGTTTTAAATCGCGCAGTGTAAGGTAGGCGGACTTGCGAGTTGTTAGGCAAAGCAGGCAACGGATGACGCAAGCCACGAAACACGGATGACAGCGCCATGGGCCTGCGGAATGTACCGCTGCAGCTTCGAGATCCTGGAAAAATGTGCTGAAAACCAATCAGATGGAATGCTCTTGCCGCTCAGGAAGATTTGGAAGGGTATGGAGGTGTTCGTGGTTGAAGACGGTAGGGGTGAAGAGTCCTGTGGCGGTGAACCTGAGGACACGGCAAGCGCTTGTAAGGGACACAAGTTACGATGCTTCGCCTCACATTTGTGTATCCTTATAGCCGGCGGTCTGGCACATGATTGACGCCCCGCCTCGATCTCTTTGTATCCTGCGAAGGATGCTCATGACAAAGTTGGATGCACAGTGAACGCATCAGGCGTTTTTGGTGAACGGTTCCTGACAGGATGCAAGGTATGCTACAGCGAGAACGCTCAATCTTTTCTGTGTCTAACTTACGCCTTTACGGTCCAAACCTTAATACTGGCATCACCTCCCGCACTGAGGACCTTGGATGCCTTCTCCCAAGCCACACCGGTAACACCATCCTTGTGGGCGTTCAGCGCCTTGATTCGCTTGCCAGGGTCCTCGACACTCCAGACCATGACATTGGTATCCAGACTTCCACTTGCTGCGTACTTTTCGCTGTCGTCCCAAGCTAGGCATGTGATACGGGCTGTATGCGCACTCCATCGGTCGGTGATGATCTTCCAATCCCCGCCGGCCTC
The DNA here is from genome assembly GCA_004335185.1 of Phoma sp. RAV-16-625. Taxonomy (NCBI): domain Eukaryota; kingdom Fungi; phylum Ascomycota; class Dothideomycetes; order Pleosporales; family Didymellaceae; genus Phoma; species Phoma sp. RAV-16-625. Next base: position 38,809 of record SAUA01000185.1, on the reverse strand, counting down.
ATAAGCGTAGATCTTACCGTTACTAGCGCCGAACGCAAGTTTGGAGCCAGACGCAGAGAAGGCAACCGCTGAGATCGCGGCTGTAGCACGGCGGAGTTCTGTGCCGGTCTCTTTGAGTTCGGTACCAGACAGGGTGTAGATGTGCACAAGCTTGTCGTCTCCACCAACCGCAACGGTAGACCCATGCGCGGCAATGGAGGTGGGAGCGTACTTGACCGACAACGAACTAGCCTTGGAACCCTTAGAGTAAACCGTAATCGATTCAGTGGAGGGAATCAGTACAATGTCTCCTGTGGCAGCGATACCCTTAGGCTGGAAACCCAGCTCGCTTGCCTCACCGGTGAAGATCTTGTCGGGAACGGAAATCGACCGCAATGTATCATCCCACCCTACAGTGTAGAGCTCAGCCTGGCTCTTTGTATCGGCAGCGGTAATTCCTGCAACATAGTTGGAATGCGAGGCGCCCTCGATTTTATCAGCAAGCCCCGTGGATACGTCCCAAGCGAGGACGCGGCCATCGTAACTACCAGTGGCAAACGTCGAACCTGAGATGCCAGCAGACGTGATGTTCTTTTGGTGACCACGAACAACCTTGGTTGGCTTTGGGTTTCCGTCGACCAGGTAGTTTAGGTTTCCCTCCAGATCCACACTAACAATCAGTCCGTCGCTGCGGCCGGTGGGCCAAACTACACCGACTTGCTGGTCAGGAATGCTGACAACGCCTTCTCCGCCCATACGCCAGGTCTGGATGGCCTTGCCTGCTTCTGGGTCCCAGATTCGTACGGTTTGGTCTGCGCTAGCCGTGACGAACTTGCTCGAGTCCTTCGCCCATGAGATGCCGAAGATGCTGCCGGTGTGTACGCCTTCTCCAATCTGGCCCTTTGCCTCACCGGTCTTTCCGTCATACAGCCAGATTCGCTTGTCAGCGCCCACACTAGCGAAGACTGAGCCGTCAGGCGAGAAGGCGGCGCCGAAGACGAAGCGGTTGTGTTGCTCTCTTAGACTGGTGTTGAATTTAAAGGGTGCGCCGTGGTAAAAGACAAGGCTGCTGTCGTCTGAGCCGGTGACAGCCCGCAGTGGGCGTTGCTGACGGATCGAGACGCTGTTGATCTGCTGCGAGTGTCCTGAGATTTCTCCAACGCTGTTGCCGCTGTCTGCTGTGATGCAGTGCCCATATCGCTCCTTGCCGTCGCCAACAGCAATGATTCGCTGCGAGTCGCCATCCCATGCAATGTCGTTGATGCGCCCGGCAATGATGTGGTAGTCGCCTGCACACGGTCAGCTTCACTTTCAGCGTCGGTGATCGCCAGCGGCCCGTGGATGCCTCCAACATGGAATCACCGACCTTTTGTTGCCCCCTCGCCTGCACAGTCCCAGACCTTGACTGCTCCTGAGACATCTCCACTTGCTACGTAGAATCCAGAGGGCGAGAAACGGGCGACCGTGGTCTGGGCGGTGTGCTGCGTGTACTGTTTGCTGACCGAGGGGTCGTCGATGGAGCGCAGAAAGATGGATTTGCCCGACTGTGGCACGCGCATCAGCCCGTTTCATCCCCAGACGGTGCTACTGGCTACTTACCGCGTAGGCTATCCGCTCACCCTTGGGGTCTGAGGAAAGGGGCGTGGGCTGGCCACGGGTGGTTGTGGGCGAAGCAGCCCAGATGGCATCTATCATTGGTTAGTCAGCGCTCCAGAAAGACGGCACGGCGCTCTCACCAGAAACAAGAGACATGTTGGCAAAGGAAATGACGACACGGAGCAGGCTGGCGGGGAGTTCGAGGTGGTGAAGGTGCAGGAGTTGCTTGTCCCTCCGCCTGTGCTCGTGCCTGAGCTGTTGCTTGAATGTGGGGCACTTCGTCACCGCTGGTTTCAAGGGTCGACAGCCCTACATAGATGCGGGGCATCGCCAGCTCCACGCATCTCAACATCCAGACCTTGACATGTTTACCATGTTCATCATCCTCGCCATCTACACCATGCATCAAGGTTGTTGTTTTGCATCAGTGAAACTTGCCTCTGTCTCGGTCCCTCCTGGTTCGTGCTGATCAATGTTGGCTGCGTCAGAGTCGTCATTGGCAACGCATGCATGTGCAGAGCCGGACACAAAGGGTGCATGCAGACGACTCAAACGAAGAGCGAAAACCCGTCATAGGACGTTGCGATTCTTCAGCTCCCATTCACAGCCGGAGCCCGCGGAGTGGGTCGGTGCCATGGACCACTGACTACGACCTGTGTCCATTGGCTGCGTGGCAATCAAGCTCATGTAGCGCACGAGGCTTGATGAGCTTATCTTGAACCAGAGAGCACTCGGCCTGGAGATCGGGACTTCGCTGGCTCTGTGTCTTTGATGGTTGCCTACTGTAAGGCCTCCCTTCGTGTAGAAACGTAGACTTTCGGGGTTCGACCGCGCAACGGACCCAAGTAAGCAGCCAAAACCCGAGCAACAACGACATATATTTGGAGATTGTTTGAGCGTGGAGAGGCTGATGGTAGGAAAGCTCATTTCTCAGAAGAAGTCGTTCAACTGAAGCACTGTGTCCTCTTCACTGCAAATAGACCTTTCTCGAGAGACATTTCTGCCACCACAGCATTCGCCTTCATACCCACCCAGCCGCAATGCGCGTACTGGTATCTGGCGCCGGCGTCGCGGGACCGACTATTGCATACTTCCTGGCCAAAACTGGAGCACGCATTACAGTGATTGACAAGGCACCGGCCTTGCTGCCTCACGGGCAGAATGTTGACATCACCGGTAGCGCAGTAACCGTGATCAAGAAGATGGGTCTGTTCGACGAAGTCAAACGCTACTACACAAAAGAGCAAGGCACCCAATTAGTTGATTCCCGAGGGAGGCCGTATGCGGCCTTTCCAGTCAAAGAGGGCTCCATTGCAAGCCTCACGTCTGAATTTGAGATACTTCGAGGAGACATGGCAAAGGTGCTTTACAAGGCGTCAAAAGACCATCCAAACGTGGACTATCTCTTCGGCACAGCGATCGAGAAGGTCCTCTCCAACGACGACTCGAGCGTCAAAGTCGAGCTCAGCAACGGCGCAACGCAAGAGTTTGATCTCTTGGTCGCAGCAGACGGGCACTGGTCCAAGGTGCGGAAGCAGTGCTTCTCCCCAGACTCTGTAAAGGTGGTAGACAAAGGCATGTACGCTGCATACTTCACCGTACCAAGACAGGAAGACGACAACGACTGGTGGAACGTGTACATCGGTCTGCAGTCACGCATCATCACGCTGCGACCTGATCCGCACGGCACAGTCAGGGCAATGTTTACCATTATGCCCCGCAACGAGGCACAGAAGGCAACATGGCAGAACGCATCGCGAGCAGGGCGGCAGAAGCAGGAAGCGCTGGTGAGGCAGGAATTTGCAAATACTGGATGGCAGGCAGAGCGGCTCCTCGATGCCATGAGCAAGGCGCCCGACTTCTACTTCCAAGCCATTCAGCAGATCAAGATGGACAGATGGAGTAACAACCGCGTCGTCTGTCTGGGAGATACTGCATATGCGCCCACGCCGCTGACAGGCATGGGCACGAGTCTGGCGATACTGGGAGGTTATATGCTCGCTGGCGAGCTGGCACAGCTTAAGCAAGCCGAGCATCCAGGCAAGGCGTTGGAAGCGTACGAGAAAGCGTTCCGTCCGTTTGTGGAGAAGACGCAACAGATTCCAGGCATTGTGCCGGGTATAGCGCATCCGGATACCGCATGGAAGAGATGGCTGCTTCAGACGGCACTGTCCACGATGGCCAGAGCAGTGAATTCACCGTTGTTCGTTAAGCTGATTGGTGGAGACAAGACCGCAGAGGAGAACGATGATGGGTTCCAGTTGCCGCAGTATCAGAGTCTTGATTGAGTGCTTTGAGTCGTGCGATATGTAACATTTTTGTTAAAAAATACCACCTCTTTCGCTTTGGCAAATAAATTCCAACGACTCGTAAAATTGCATGTCAAGAACATCACATCACCGCAGCGTTCTTCCAAGCATTGTGACTTCTTGGTTCTTGGCAAAGGTTAACACGCATGAGAAAGTCACCGTGGAGGAAGGTGGTAGCAGCCAAAGCTCCATGATACCGCATTGCTGGTATACTTCCCATTTCGCCGGCGAACAAGTCTGGCCTGAGTACCAACCAATACGCGCGTGTAACCGCAGACATGAAATCTCTGCGCCACTGCTGTTGCTTGTTGTTGGTATCACCTGCCGAATCCGGCAATCTGGCTAGTTACCAATGCACTAGCAGACCGTGATCTCCGAGTAGGATCTTGGTAGACACAAAACTCTGATCGCGTCTGCACCAAGCCAGAACGTCATGCGCTTTGCTGGGTACTTCAATCGTGTACCTCGTGCACGTGGGCCGAGCCAAGATGGAGGATTCAGCCACGGAATCCTGCGAATGTTGTCGGGACTCGTGGCGGGAGATGTGGTTCGTGGACAATTGCGTGGGCGGAAAACTGATGCAGGACCGGACCAGAACCGAATCTTGGGGTTTACAGGATTACTAGGCAAGCCGAGGGAGATGCATCTCCCTTTCAGGTTGCTGTTTGGGATACGAGCAGGAGGAAGAGGGGGAGAAGGTGGGTCTTGACATTCCTATGCCCAGGCCAACTCGTCATTCACCTTGAAGATTTTCTGCTTGCTGCAATGCCGCAGTTCCATAGCTGTTTCAGTGACATTGGCCGTGCATCTATAGCAGGCGCAGTACTGAGGCGACTTGGGTGAGGCGAGCAGAACAATGAGCCGTCTTAGGGCTTGGGCGCAATATTGCCTGTATAAATATCTTGTCTTGTCGTTCGTTGACCATCGACACTGGCTTTGTTAGTGTACCTAGGTAGGTGGCGCAAAGCATAAGCAGTCTAGCTGCCTTGGTTTGCTGCGCAGAAGCGGAAACACGCCCCACGACCCGCGCCGATGTGTATCGCAGAGGCGTAGGTACAAAGCTAGCGATGAGGTTCCCGCCCTCTGTCCCGTAAATGGTGATGTGTGTTGTTGGAAGATCAGGAAAGCTCGATGCTATCCGACAAGCACGATTGCTTGGCCTACCTTAATGCCTCTTTTGACTGCGTCTACCCAGTAATCATGGCTGTCAGGTTATCAAATTAACTGAACCGCGGTTCCTTGTTCTGTCGGCGCAGCCCTAGACCCGTCTCGACACTTGTTCTCCCAGCCGTGTGTACTGCGCCCTCGACCTGCCTCGTTCGTTCGATCTAGGAGCCCGCAGAAGACACCATGAGTGCGAAACAAGCAGAACAGCGATAAGACGGCATTCCATAATTCGGTTCCACAGTCAGTCCTGGATGACCGATGATGGCGCGTTATTGTGGGCTGATCAGACAATTATGTGGCGGTCTTACGCTCACTTTAAGGTATCGATCGGAGCGGTTGCCGGCCAATCCGGGGGGTTTAAGCTTAAACTATAACCTGTTCCAACCTTATCTGCTCTTGCAGGCAGAAGCGACATCGGCTGAAGATTGACAGCCCCTTCTCGTGTCTCTGTTCGTGATTTTCGTGTTACTGGTGGATGCTCAAACACACGATGCAGCATTCCAGCACACACAGCTAAACGCGGCTCACACCCCAGGCACCTGCAATGCAAATGATGCTACGGTTGTCTGCAAAGTGTCGGTACGCGGTGCAGTCACGAATCAGGGTGCTGGATCATCGCAATTGCGCTGACGCGGCCTCATGACATGATGGGGCCGTTGTTAAACGTAGAAACGCGAAGCTTGGCCAGTCAAAGAAACAGAAAAGTGGTCCGCGGCTTGGCAGGTGTGAGTGTGACCTGTGCCAATGAAGCGGAACCCGGGCTTTTGTCTCGCTCCGGCAAGCTGAAAAGCACGTCTTGGAAAGGGACTCTGATAGTGGCTCTTAGCCATACTGCCTTCGGCAAGTGCAAGCAGCGTACGGTGCTCTAGAGTGACGACTGGCGGTACGCTCTCGAGGTATCTCGTACACTAGTTGTCTGCAGCTGCCACACCCAGTTTATGCAAAGCCGCTTGAACGTCAGGCAATGCTGCCTTCTATGTCGAGAATCCCAGTGTGGTCACCGCCGGACCGTTGCGGCAGTCGATTCAGGGATTGTCTGATGCGAACAACAGAGTAAGTTTGGGACTGATAGGAAAGGAATGCGCTAGGCAGAGGCAGGCGGGAGTGCCATCAAATCTGTAGCCTGTCACACCTTGAGCGTGGTCAAATCGCAACCTCGTGGCACACAGTAAGCTTAAACGATAGGCACCAAGCTCAGTCCGCCGTATGTGGACGCGCTTCTGGCCGAGCCCTTAGGCGAAATGCTAAGAAACGACAGGTGGCCCATTACGTTACAGTGGAGCTGAGCGGATTGTCCAAGGAGCGGAGGCGCAATGGGCTTGGTTGGTGGGACAGATAGGCACGGTATCTTCCATGAAGATAGCAGTGCCAGGGTCCGTTGTATTTGCTGCCCATCCACCCTGTGCGGAGAATGTCAAGACATGAGGGGCAACAGGGGCAACAGGCATTCATCAACTTTGTCAGTCATGCGTGATCGTCGTCTCCTCTGCTACAGACTGCCGCTTGCGCCAACAACATTCAGCTCAGCGGAGACGGGTGCCCAGAAGTCTCTGCTCTCCCTAGGCGCCGAGAGACACAGCACGGAGTGGGGTAGAGCGCCGCGATGGTGTTCTGAGGCGTCTTGGGCCAAGTGCTGGGCAAATTGTCTCAAGCAGCCAACGGCGCTGGCCCACACGCGAGCGGCAGCCAAGGACCACAAGACGGAGTGACGGACTCGCGCAAAGGCTTGGAAGGTGTCAGAGCTGGGGTCGAAGTGGGCCAGCCAAGCCACAAAAGGCTTGTCGATGTTAAAGACCAGAGATTGGGTTTAGGTTGAGTAGCGCTATTTAGAGTTATCCGGCTACACAAAGCTTGGCAGCTGTTCTGGGCGCCAGCGAACCAAGCCTTGTGCGGTGCATGTGAACAGATCGCCACTGCCTGCCTATTCGTGTGTCTGCGATCAAAAGGAGCAAAAACATGCTGGAAACGGCTTTCTGACGCAAGACCATGGCAGCGCACCGGGCGACGTCGCGGCGTACGTGGGCGTGCTCATCGGTCGCACTGTTGGCATGGGCGGCCCCAAGTCAGCAGTTCCAGCGCCGTCCAAATAAAGCTTGTCCCGGCAGCTTGAGGGGCCTTATTTCGCTTTCTAGCGCCACTACAAGCCTGGGCGTCGATCAAGAACAAGACCCCCAGCGCCGAGAAAGGCCTGAGGGCATTCCAGGGCACTAGGTTCCGCTCTGCGCTGCGAGCCCCAGAGCACTACATGAAGACTGGCCGCCGCGCTTGCTGATGCCTTTGACTTTTTTTCGCTCCCTATCCTCGCCTGCCCACCCACTCCCGGACCATATCACATCCCCTGCATTTGCCGTACTTCCACTACCGCGCACACCTGTCACGTCGATAAATTGTTTCATCGACGGCTCCGTTTCACGTCACTGGAGCTCCACGCAACGCTTACCGCCGCCGCACAGCCGTCACTGCCGCTCAAAGACTACACAGCGAGCTTTCCATTTCCCCGCCTGTCATCGCTGCAAGTGCTACAGTAAGTACCTCTATTCCAAGGTTACAATCGTTGCGTTGCATCTTTGCGATATTCCATGTTCGTACCGCTGTACACATGTACAACCTTCGTTTATGCTGCAAGAGCCTCATGTGCACTTCAAAGCTTCTTTCCGCGCCTTCCGTTTAGCAACAACTCCAACACCCACACTGCTGCCTTCTTTTCTTGGCCACTGCAGCGCTTGCAAACGAGCACCACAGCATCAAAAGCTTGAACTAACGCAATCCTCAGGCGTCCAATGCAAGTCTAAACCTCGCACGACAACCTAGACGCGGCGCCTCACTGCAGCTCCTACTTAAGCAACCACACCACACCTCACCCTTGCCATGGAGACATATCATGGCCACGTTCGTACACCGAACGACGCAATCATCCTCTTCGAAGCCTGCCGCATTGGCATATTACCACGCGTTCAGCGACGCCTGTCGGAGAAAGAGCGCCAGCAGATCAAGTCAGGCTCAGTGTTTGTATGGGATGAGCGCGAAGCAGGCATGAGGCGATGGACCGACGGCAAGTCGTGGAGTGCGAGCCGAGTGTCTGGCAGCTTTTTGACATACCGGGAGATGGAAGGCAAACGAGGAGGCGCAGCACCGACTCCTCCACTGGTCAAGAGGGCAAGTGGCAAGTCTCCTGAGGGTTCTGCCACTGGTGACTCGGACGGCGAGGGCCCGGATGGCTATCGCTACAAGCCTGACGGTCTCATGAAGCAATCGTTCAGTATCACCACCTCTAGTGGCCAGCATCTCCACCTCATCAGCTACTACTCCCGCTCCAACTCAAACAATCTCCCTCAACCGACCAACGATGCGCAATTGCGACACATTAGACCTCCGAAGAACATGTACCCAGAGTCGACTGTCAACGAAACCCAGGCTGCGCCGGCTGTCACTCGTGGGCCCATGCCTGGATCTCCTCATGCCGCAGCTGCCTACAGCATGGGGCCAGCCTCACCATATCCGCGTCCAGGACCTGTGGCACCCATGTACGCAATCCCAATGTATCCTCCAACACCACCAAATGGCACTCCCAACATCCACCCGTACCACTACGCCCAGCACCCAGGCTTCTTCTATCCCCCTGGCGTCATCTACGCACAGCCAGGATACCACATGTCGCCCCACCCACAAGGCCATGTTCTCGATCGCCCTCCACAGGCTATTGGCCATCCTCACGCACCGCCAGGCCATCCGATGTACAGTCACCATCCCGTTTACGCTGCGCACGCCGCTCAAGCGGGTCAGTACATGGCCACTCCTCCAGCGCGCGCGCCCTCGTCTGCTGAGTTGGCGCAACGCCAGCCTCCCCCTCCCACTCCTGCCTCCTCCATTCCTGAACAAGGGCCACAACTACCTGCCATCAACGGCGCGGCTGCATCTGTCGGCACCACCAAGCCACCAACACCCGATGGCGACAGGTCACCTTCTCAGAGCGGCGCAGAATCTACCACCGCAGCCACATCTCGTCCTCTTCCAACGCTCACTTCGCTTCTGAACACCAGCGGCACGGACAAGGACAACCAGACCTCGTCCCGATCCGGCAGCCGCAGCCCGAACACTGCAGCGAGGTTTCCTCGTGACCTTGCTCCGGAACGTCTGGCTAAGAACAGCACCGCGGCAGATAGCAGCGCGCTGAACAAGCTCAACAGTGTCTTCGTTAGGTCTTAAACACCTTTTTGCGAGTTTCATTCTCCTCGCGTGTCAATTGCACTTTCAGTGTATTGGGCGGGTACGTTAGCATTTACGAACTGCATATGGGCGGCGTTTAACTACCGTGATCATGGTAAACGGTCACTACAAGAGCCACAAAGGCCTGGAGTTTTGGGGTACACACAGCGATATACGGTTCACTGCTGATGGGAGCATCACATAGATGCAGATATGCGTTACTCTAGTAAATTTAGGTACCGGTGTTTAATGCGATTTCTCGTCACATTCCTTTTGCACATTGCTGTCGCATTGCACTTCTCACATGCTACCGGCATGTTCGTGCTTCGGCGCCACCTTGTGCAGCTTGCTGGACTCCTGAGCTTTTTCTGGCTCAAAATCTGTTGTCGATAGACAGAAAGAGATACCTAACGTTTCACAACTGCTACAGCTGTTTCCGCCCTCAGCGGCGATGCATTGCTTGCAGGCAGAATTCGTTTAATCTTCGACCACAGTGACGCACATGTTGCAGCTACAGCGACCTTGCGTGCCCAAGCCCAGAGGCCAACTAGCAATGTTCAATGCTTGCATCTGTTATTCGAATGCCCTGGATCCAACTTGGTATCCATGTCTGAAAGCAGAACGATACCTTCCCCAATACCCAATGAGATTATTACAATCCCTGTTCTGCAAAGACGAAGTCATCCAGTTGTCTTATTGTCAGATCTCTCAAATAGATTCCCGTCAGACTGGACGCACACACAGTACCAGGCGCCTGAGCTTTTCAGCTTCTTCCGTTCAATCCTAAGAGGAACAGAGTTGGGGCGTGGCGACGCTGGGGGTATGAGCACACGAAAGCTGATGACTCCCGCCATCCAATCGAGCCTCGATTACGACCTGGTCCAGCTTCATAACAGCTTCATTCTTGCCGGGACGAAGCTGTCTGAATCCATGTTTCCCAACGGGCCAAGAACGCATCAGCATCTGGCGCGAACACGCGTGGTGTCAAGATACACGATCAAAATATCCCTCTTTCTTTTTGCAGAAAAACTCGGAGTGAAACTTCTCAATCATACTCTAAAAACGTTGCCTAGAGGCCTTCAGCAGTGTTCCAATAGAAGTTTTGAGCAGCTCAGAGGATCTGTAGTGGTCTAGAAACTTTCAAATGCAAGTAATCCTCGTGTATAGCTACTATGAATGCCTCCTAAATCCTAAGGAGTGCACGTTTGTACTCGGAATTTTCTCATTTTCGCAATGCGAGCGTCCATGTATTCTGGCTCACTCTACTAACCATAAGAAACATCTACAATTTATTTTCTGGCCCTTCTGGATTGGTCTTAAGACCAAAGTTGAGTTTATGCTTAGTTGTGAAGCCTGCGCTAGGCTATGCTTGTTGAGGTTTTGCCCAGCCCCGACATGTGCCGCTGACATCACTCATTTGATATTCGCCTTGCATTCACACTCATACGCACCGACGTCGATAGCAGTCCGCAGCGCAGTGATACAGCTTGATCGTGGCGGTGCATCTTATCGACTCATCGAACATTTCGCCTCTTCCCGAATTATCGTTCCTACGCATGATGCGTCTCCACACCTGAACACATCACGCCGGACTTCGGACAGTAACAACGCAATCCATTTCAGCTTCCTGATCTGGCAACTCGTCTGCATATCATTGCACATTTGACCTATCGCTAAACGCGCCGCGGATCGTCCACCATGCCACCAAAACCGTATCACCCCGCATCATGGCAACGGCAACTACAGATAGCGTCAAGTGATACCAGGATTCCTTATCGTGGAACGTCGACGGCGCATGATTAGCAGCACTATTCGGCATATATGGGTATCATCTTCGGTTTATCGCGCCGGACATTAACGCCTTCAATCGCTACATAAGCTTTTGGCTGCTAGGCGGTGTTCTTGCGGTTGCTTGTACTACACCCACCTCAGGCTCCAACCCACCTCTGGCCACAACGAACTGCTGGGCCATAATTTAACGTGAATAAAATGGCGACCGCAACAGATCTATCAAGTCAGCTGCAGGGAAGCGAGAAGGAGGTCTCAACTACCGAAAATGGTTCAATCTCGCCAGGGATAGTGAAGAAGCTGGATGAGAAGATTATGAAACATTCGCACGATGCCGACGCAGCGATGAAGGCTTTCGAGGGCATGGATGGACAGGTGTTTGAATTGACCCCAGAGAAAAATAAGGCGCTGTTGAGGAAAATCGACTGGCACCTCATGCCGGTCAGTATAGGGTGTCTCTACCCACCCATTCTCTCAATGCTAATGAGTCTAGATCATGTGTATAGTTTATGGACTGAATTACCTCGATAAGACGGTAATGCTACAGCTCGTCAGAAAATACAGGATTATGTTAATGCGGACAGACCCTGAGTTACGCGAGTGTTATGGGCCTTCGATTGCCTCCGTCGGATAACAAACTTGCATCTGGGATCAACCTAAAGAGCGATCAGTACCAATGGCTCGGTTCGCTCTTCTACTTCGGCTACATTGCATGGGAATACCCTACCACTCGATTGCTACAGAGACTACCGCTCGGAAAGTATTCCGCTTTCAATATCATCATGTGGGTACGTAGTCATCATTGACTCGCAACCTTTCCAGAATTGACGTTGCACAGGGACTTGTACTATCGTGCTTCGCAGCCGTAGAGAACTACGCTGGTGCAATTGCCATCCGCTTATTCCTCGGTGTGTTCGAGTCTGCAGTGACGCCGGGCTTTGCACTGTTCACATCGCAGTGGTACACCAAGAAAGAGCAGGGCTCACGCACAGCCATCTGGTTCAGCTTCAACGGCTGGGCGCAGATCTTCGGTGGTTGTGTTGCATACGGCATTGCAGTTGGTTGCCGTAAAAGTGGCACCACCATCGAACCGTGGAAGATCATTTTCCTCGTTACAGGACTCTTGACCGCTTGCGTTGGCATGGTCTTTCTCTGGATAATGCCGGACAACCAGCTCAACTGCCGCTGGCTAAGCAAGGAAGACCAAATCCTTGCTATCGAGCGTGTGAGGGTAAACCAGCAAGGAATCGGAAACAAGCATTTCAAGCTTTATCAGCTGAAGGAAGCGCTGCTAGACCCTCTGAGTTGGGCCTTCTTCTTCTATGCGCTGATCGCTGATATACCGAACGGTATACCTCCCGCCCCCTATGTCCTCCCATGTCTAGTTACTAACACATCCTTGTAGGCGGCATATCGAATTTCTTCTCTCAGCTGATTGTCGGTTTCGGCTATACAGCCGAACAATCCCTCCTGTACGGTACACCCGGCGGCGCAGTCGAAGTCGTCTTCCTGCTTGCATGCGGCTGGGCCGGCGATCGCTTTGGTTACCGCATCCTCATTTCGATGATTGGGCTGTGCACGGCAATGGTTGGTATGATTCTGATCGTCGCTCTACCGCTTAGCAACAACTCTGGCCGTCTCGCCGGCTACTACTTGACGCAGGCCAGTCCGACGCCTTTTGTTGCGCTGCTGAGTCTTATCTCGAGTAATGTCGCGGGATATACGAAGAAGACGACGGTTGCAGCAATGTTTCTGATCGGCTATTGTGTGGGTAACATCATTGGTATGTCGACGTTACATTCTTCTTCGAAAACTACTTCTAACTCGTGTATCAAAAGGCCCTCAAACCTTCCGCCCGGGCGATGCTCCACGCTACGTACCGGCCGAGGTGACGATCATTGCCTGCTGGGGCATTTGTCTTGGAATCCTCGCCTTCATTCACTTCTACTGCGTCTCGCAGAACAAGAAGAAGGCTCAGATTTGCTCATCACCGGGCTATGTGCGGTTGGAAAACCAGGAGTGGCTCGACTTGACCGACAGGGAGAACCCTGAGTTTGCCTACACTCTCTAATCGGGTGTTGTAGTTCTATACCCAGCTCTTGCGCCAGATCGAATGGGAACTTGTTGTTCTAGCTCCAGTTGTTTCCTTAAACCTGCTCCATCTGCGGCACCTTTTTGCTTGCTCTCCACTTTGGCCAATTGATGCCAATCGCAGTGACAAAATACGTCGCACTATCCCCCATTAGCACACCATCTTTCAACCCACACAAAGACCAGACTCGACTTACCACAACAGCAACGCAATCGTAGCCGCAACCCCAATCAACGCACAGCTACTCCCCCTGCAGCGTCCACCGCCCATACACGAGATGATGAACGCAGTGAACCACAGCAAGCAATCCAGCTGATCCAGGATATAATTCGCCTTGAGGCTCGCAAACCGCCTGAACCGGGCCGCGTGCGTGCTGAGGTACTGGTAGAGGAGAAACAAGGCGGACTTGATTGAGTAGACGAGCACCAGCGTCGTGGAGCGCGAGCGTGGCATCGATGTATTGGCCATGAGCGCGCAGCCTGTGATGAAGGCGCCGAGGACGAGCAAGGCTTGCGTGATATGGATGAGACGGTTGAAGCGGTCGGCAAAGGCGTAGAAGGAGCTGAAGACCTTCATGGTGTGCGGGTTGAAGGGAGTGGACAGTCGTGCGTGTGTTTGGATGGAACAGAAGATTGTCTCGAGTAGTGTAGAGTGCGTACAGAGAACAAAGTTTGAATACAGCTTACTATCCGACTGAGCTGTTCAGAAAAAGATTGTCCCCTCTACACTCATATAAACAACTCAATCTCCGCCAAGCAGCCTGCGTCCTACACAGCCACCGAACGGGCACACCTCCACACTCACATTGTACGAGCAGCATCCGTGCATACGAGAGCGAACCAAACCGTTTGATCTTGCATCAAGCCGTTTCGTCGGGCTGGAGATGGGTGGTGTAGCTATCTCAAGCATGTGTACGTTTTACCGTTTTGAGACTAGTCTCTCACTGCCGTACTCGCTTGTGGATGAGTACGAGGATACGGAGGAGAGGCCAGGACTAGGCGTTCGCAAGGTTATTCGCTGTGGGCATGTAAGCCCTCACCTAATCATCGACCTTCTTACGTTCATGCAAGTGTTGTGTTGTCTCGACCGTGACGGCTCGTCTCTGGACGCTGGGAGTGAGGCACCTAATAGGTAACTTTACTCTACAGAAGCACTTCTAGAAGCCGCACTTCTTCTTTTCGTTTTGAAATATCCAAGACTCTCTCCCCAGACACTGTTACAGAAAAGATGTAAATGCAAGAGTCAAAGAGCCAGCGAAGCGTACCCTACAACCCACCCGTCAGAAGCTCATTCAGAACCACAACCCAAAATACAATGGTACAATCAGTCAAGCACCCATCAGAAGCTCATTCAGAATCATAACCCAAAATATAATAGTACAATCGGTCAAAGACCAACACAAGAAGGCGCCCCAACGGAACGGGAGAGTTCCGCGCCTTCCGATTGCGGAAACGGAAACGGAAACACTGAGCTACCCCGCGTCATCTCGTGCTATCCACGCCGTGCTGTTGAAGCTACCGATGTAGAGTCCAGTAAGTACAAACAACGGCCGCTTTTGCGTCGAGGTGTAGGTCTCCAATCCTAATTTGACACTCAAAAACAACATCATCAAAAGACAAACATGTCGGTCACAAAAGTAGCGCTCATCACAGCCAGCTCAGCAGGACTGGGTGCTCAAATTGCGCGCGTGTTTGCACCAGATTTCCGAGTCGTGAGTTGTTCCCGTCACCCAAGCATTGGGGAAAAAGGCTTGCAAGCAAGCAAACATGGAACGTAAAGATTGATGCTAACGAACAGCAGGTAATCAACTACTCGTCAAACTCAGACCGCGCGCAATCCCTCCTGAAAGAGCTCAATGCCATCCCTAGCACAACCTCGTCGGGCGAACCACGCTTCCACCTCGTCCAGGCCGATATGTCCTCGAAGCCATCTGTGGAGAATCTTGTGAAGGAGGCGCTGGACAAGTTCGGACGTCTCGATGTTGTGGTGTCGAATGCGGGTTGGACACGCATGACCACCTTTACCGACATCGAGCAGCAGGTCAACGAGGAGGATTGGGACAAGTGCTTCGTCATGAACGTGAAGACGCATCTGTGGCTCGCCTATGCGGCCAAGAACGCTCTGGCTGAGACAGAGGGCACCTTCATCTCCACCGCATCTGTTGCAGGTGTAAAGCCGAGTGGGTCAAGTGTGCCGTACGCGGTGACCAAGGCGGCCCAGATCCATCTGATGAAGAGCTTGGCCGTGATTCTCGCGCCGAAGATCAGGTGCAACTCGATTTCGCCTGGTATGCTGCTCACTGAGTGGGGACTGAAGTTCCCCGAGGCAAAGCGGAACGCGGCCATCAACAACACCAAGTTGAAGAGGCTAGCCACGGTGGAGGACTGCGCGGACCAAGTGCGCGTGTTGGCGCTAAGCAGGAGTATTACTGGACAGAATATCAGTATCGATGGCGGGTCATCCGTGTAGATACTGCCGAATGTAATGGAGTAGAGGCTATATTGGTCTGCTGACGTGCATCTGAAAGCAGGGGGTATCTCGATATGAAGGCAATGGTCCGGGGTGGTTGCAGCTCGTCGCTCATCGCAGCCCTGATATGTCTCTGCCCATAGAGTGCACTCTGTCTTCAAGCCCCCTCTTCTTTGATTCGAGCTGTTTCACTTCCTCCTCTTCGCGGCGCAGATCCTCGGCCGTCAGGACCACGTCTTCTTGTGGTTCGTCGTCGACCTCGGCGTCTTCGTCGGCGTAGTCTCCCCGTGATTTGTTCAGGCGGCCGAGCTGTACAGTCTGTTCGGCAAGACGGCTCTCGTAGTATTCCAGCGAAGACTCGAGTCTAGCGTGTCGTTGGCGCATAGCAGCGATCTTCTCGTGTGCGCCTGGGACCTGACTGTGGTGTTGTTAGCACAGCATGGGACTGGCAGTGGCGTTGGACAGCTTACTACACGCCTAGCAGCTTCTCAGCTCCCTCTAGCAGCGACTCGACGTCGACGTCGTTCTTGTTGGTAGCATCGTACTTGCGGTAGCCGAGACCTGAGCCGGCACCACCGCCCCCGCCTCTCCTGATCCTCTCTACCAGCTCGTTGCCAAGGACAGCGGCCACAGCGGTGTTCCGTCTGGGAGCGCGAACTGCATTGGCGCCGCCGCCTGACGTGGTCGCGCCAGGGCCGCCGTTGGGGTTGAAGATGGTGTTGCGTCTGTTGGCCGAGGTGGGGGGCTCAGCGTGCGTGGGGGCGACGGGCGGCGGTGGGACCGAGAAGAGGGCGCGTTCATGTGCCTCGGTGTCGCGAATCAGGGTGGTGATGTCGTGGTTTTGCAGCAGCGCGTTGGTGAATATCTTGGGCGGGGCAAAGCTAGATGCAGTTCAGAGGGGCGTGTGCAGGGTGGAGGTAGGGTGGGCGTGCGTACTGCAGCTCGGCGATGGAGGCGGAGCAGAGCGAGATCTGCTCGAGGTGGTTGTCGAGCAGCGTCATGACGTGCATGTGCGAGGCAGACGTGGTGGATGTGGACGTGCGTGCAGCCGTGCGGCGGTGTTTGGGGCGCGTCAACAAGGGCGCAGGGTGGGTGGAGACTTAGTCATCACGGTCCGCCGACGTCAAGCAGTGGCAGTGGCAGCTCCGGCGAGCTTGCCTCCAGAAGAACCACATCCCCCCGTCGCCCATCACCCACCACCGCCGTCACCGCCGTCACCGCCTCACCGCCTTACCGCTCCTCCCCAGCGCTCCTCCCTCTCCACAGCCCATCGCACACGACAGCACGGTAGCACGGCAACCATGGCGGACAGCATGGAAGGCGTCGTCACCGCGGCGGAGAAGCCCACGGCCGAGCAGACGGAGCAGCAGACCATCGCGGGTGAGTACCTCCAGACGTCCAGATGTCGACATGCCGGCACCCCTCCAGATGTAGATATAGATACACTACACATCTACGTCTAGCCCAGCATGCCGCCCTTCACCTCGCGCTGTCCCTGCACCAACTGCACCACGTCCTGGCCCGTCCACAAGATGTGCCCCAACCACATCATCGCCACCAACATGGCCTCGTGCAAGTACCTCCTGCAACGCGCTGACCCCGCTACCCTAGACATCCGCAGCAACTTCGCCCTGCTCGAGCGCGCCGTCGCCCAGTTCGACTCGCGCTTCGCCCTGCGTGCCCTGCGCTCCATATCCTCGCTCCGCAAGCGCCTCACCGACCGCGTGCTCTGCTCCGTCATCATCCTGACGTACTCGCCCAACAATGCCACGGCCCGCACCTTCATCGAGTACATTGGCATGGACGGCGAGGCGATACAGAGCGTCGTCTCCCAGTACAAGGAGGAGGTGCAGGCGAACAAGACCAACGCCAAGGAGCCTCTGCCCGAGATCGATGTCTACATTGCCATCCTCATACAGGTGTGTTTGCCTCGCGCGCCTCTCCCACCACGCAATCCACCCAGACTGACCACCACAGGTGTACCTCTACGACCAGAAGGAGCACGACGAGGGCGCAGAGTTCTCGGAGAAGCTGGTCGACAAGATCCGCGACATGAACAGGCGGACGCTCGACTCGCTGGGCGCAAAGGCCTACTTCTACTTCTCCCTCTTCCACGAGGAGCTCGACCCCAAGCCTCCCTCCAAGCAGTCGCCCGTCATCAATATCCGAGGCAAGCTGCTGGCAGCCATGCGCAGCGCTGTCCTCCGCAAGGACCCAGACACACAGGCTTCCGTCACCACGCTGCTCCTGCGCAACTACATCTCCACCGCCGACATCACACAAGCCGATCTCCTCGTTGCTCAGACACAGTTCCCTCCAAACGCCCCCAACAACCAGGTCGCCCGCTACCTCTACTACCTCGGTCGCATACGCGCCATCCAGCTCTCCTACACCGAGGCACACGAGCACCTGACCAGCGCCACCCGCAAGTCACCCTCGGGTAACGTGGCCACCGGCTTCTACCAGGCCTCGATGAAGCTGCTGATTGTTGTCGAGCTGCTCATGGGCGACATCCCCGACCGCGAGGTCTTCAGCCAGCCCCGCATGGAGCGCGCCCTGCAGCCCTACTTCCGTCTGGTCCAGGCCGTCCGTGTAGGTGATCTGCAAGGCTTCCTCAAGGTGGTGCAAACACACACTGCCACCTTCCACAAGGACCAGACATACACACTGATTCTGCGTCTGCGACAAAACGTCATCAAGACAGGCATCCGCATGCTGTCGCTGTCGTACTCGCGCATCTCACTCCGCGACATCTGCATCCGCCTGGGCCTCGAGAGCGAGGAGTCTGCCGAGTACATTGTTGCAAAGGCCATCCGCGACGGTGTGATTGAGGCATCTATCGACCACGAAAAGGGCTTCATGCAGACAAAGCAGGCAGGAGACATTTACGCAACCCGCGAGCCTGGCGAGGCCTTCCACGACCGCATCCGGGCCTGCCTGACGCTGCACGATGAGTGCGTCAAGGCGATGCGCTACCCCATGAACCAGCACAGGCTGGAGTTGAAGAACGCTCAGGAGGCTAGGGAGCGTGAGCGCGAACTAGCGTCGGAGATCCAGGAGGGAGATATTGACGACGATGATGCAGGAGGGGATTTTGACGGATTGTAGAGGCTGCGTAGACTACCCTTTCTCTCTGGCAAGCACAGTGTATGTGCCAACGGTGACGTTGGAGCCATCACCCTAATGATCATGAATAGAAGAGCATTGACATGGCCATGAATTCATCCAAATGACCGACTGCCCCAAACCAAGTGCTCCAACCAAGTGTCCCAATGTACATGCTACATCCATGCGTTTGGTTGTCTACACATGTAACATGTACCAAACCCGCGCGAACATGCCCCGCTAGGTGCAGCGCTAACTTGTTCGGTGAATAGCGGCGGAGGTCCGCAGCTCCCCCATCAGCTCGCGTCTCCCCGCATTCACGACACCAACATCCACTTGGCAACGGCGCACGCGTCACCTCCGGGTGTTCCATCATGCTCCGCTGCCATCGACATGTGAGACCAGCTTACTTGGATATCTTCCGGCCTCATCCGGCTAACCGCACCCAGGATTGATGTACCGCGGCGCCTGCGTCGTGCCATCCTACTCAACGACCTGCCGCTCGTGCAGCGCATCATTCGCAACAATCCGGATTACCTGCGCAATCCAGACTACGAAGAGAAGAGCAACACAAACCTGCATCTCGCTGCGAAACATGGCTTCACTCAGATTGCTGTAGGTGTTTTCCATTCTGCGCATACGTCATTGCAGTTCATCGACAGACCACTGATGAACTGACTACAACGACTAGGAATGCCTCATCGATGCCGGCCACGAGAATGATTCAGTCAGCCGCAACAACGATTCTGAAACGCCCCTGATGTTTGCGGCCATGGCGGGCAAAGAGGAAACTGGCGTCATGCTCGCAAAGCGCTTCCCAGAGTGCATACCGTGGGACAACAAAGCCGGCCTAGACGCCGTAAGTTATGCCCCTCCCTCTTCACCAAACTTACACTAACCCGTCCACAGCTCATGCTCTCCAGCAAGTCCGGCAGCGGCACCCTACACCTAATCCCAACCCTCATCCTCCAAGACCCATCCGTCCTCACTGCACAAGACAATGCTGGTAACACAGCCCTGCACCATGCCTCCGCTGCTGGCGAGCTGAAGACCCTGCGACTACTCCTCCAATACGGCGCAAACCCCTTCGTTTTGAACGCGTACAGCTGGACACCAGTGCACTACTCCGCCACGCCCGCCGCCGAAGCCTACTTCAAGACGCTAATCATCGATTTCGAGAAGAAGAAGGCAGACAGCAAGCGCGAGCTGCAGGAGCGTCAGCGGCAGAGGAATGCTGGCGTGCGCCTGGTTACGGACGGGGATGGTCTGGCGGGGCGCGGCAGTAGCGAGAGTGAGCGGATCAGGGTGAGGGCGAGAGACGATGCAGGGTTGCAGGGGCTGCCGGCGCCGGGCATGGACTGGAGCCCTGTTGAAAAGCGGAGAGCGATGACACCGACAGAAGGGAGAGGGTGGACGTTTACGCCTGACGGGATGAGACCAAGAGCCGAGACGGGAGAGAGCAGCGGGACTGTGTAAGACTACGTGGGATTTCTGGCGTTTAGGACCAAGCGGCGTTGGGAGTTGTCGGTGTTCGATCGCACACCAATTCTTCATACATCTTGAAGCAATACCACCATCCTCCTCACTTCCACCTCGTCCACCTCCTCACCCGGGCCCGTGATAGCAGCAGAATGCACCCACCGCACCCCGGCCTCCTTCTTCAAGCCCACAACATTCGAGCTCCGAACCCCGCCCCCCAGAATCAGGCTCACACGCTCCCCATACTTCTCCTGCAGCCCCTTAACCCTCTGCACGCCCTCCCCTGCACTCCCCTCTCCACCGCTAGTCAGCACACTCGCGAACCCGCACTCCACGATCGCCTCCATCGCGCCCTCCACATCGACCACCCCGTCCACCGCGCGGTGAAACGTACAGGGCAGCGGCGCCGCACGCGTTACTAGCTCGCGACACCGCGCTGAATCGACACGCCCGTCTGCTGTTAGGATTCCGAATACGAAGCCCTGCACTGCGTTGGTGGCTTTGAATAGTTCGATGCTGGATTTCATCGCCTCGAATTCTGGGGCGTTGTAGGTGAAGTCCCCGCCGCGCGGGCGGATCATGATGTATATTGGGACTTGGCCATGCTGTGCGGTTGACGCGCTGGGGGTAGTATGAGTAGCAGGAGTACTAGTATCAACAGGAGTAAGAGGATCCAGGCGTTGCAGCTCACTCCGGATACTGTGCAGAGTTGACAGCGTTGGGGTCACGCCGCCTAAGCTGTACGAGGCGCAGAGCTCGATTCGGGAGGCGCCTGCGCGGGCTGCGGTTATGGCGGATGAGGCGGTGAAGCAGGCTAGTTCTAGCATTGTTTTTTTTTTGGTTGTGTTGATGTGGCTTGGGTGGATGCGCGCTGGTGAGAGTGTAGGCTAGGTGGGGGGCTAGGACTGATGCGGGTTGGTGGGGTGGATGGTGGGTTGGGTTAGATTGACTTCGTTGGTCCGCTGTGCTGGATCTTGCTGTCGTTTGTATATTGAGGGAGTCAGAGAGCGGTGATGTTATTCAGGCTTGCTGGTATTCAGGGCATATCACTTTGAAGTGGTGGAGTCAGGTAGCTACATGGACTCTGTTGTCAATCCCCTCTTCAGACTTCTCAGCTAGACTTGTGCAATGATTTCGGAGTATAACCTATTGTCTTTTAGGTCCAGCCTCTGAAAGATGACCACATTACCTTCTTTACGTAGTCATCTGATCTAGGCCGGGCTGATTAGTCACAGAAACCTTGACATGAGATATAACATACCTCTTAATTCCTGTTCACAATCTCCATCGTTGTCCACCGATTCAACACGCCCAAGATGTCTGCGAACCAGTCACCCGTTGCACAAGCACACCTCCGCATCGCGCGCCCTACTCGCTCCGTAGCCGGACTACTCCACTTCTACACCACCGGCCTTGGCTTCCAGATCATCGGCTCCTTTGAAAAACATGCTGGCTTCAATGGTGTAATGCTCGGCCATCCTAGCCTCCCATATCATCTCGAGTTCACCGAGGAGGAGGGCCATGATCCTGGCCGAGCGCCCACCCAAGAGAACCTATTGGTCTTTTATCTACCCGACGAGGAAGACTGGACAAGCGCGATCAGGAAGATGGAAAATGCTGGGTTTGACTCGGTTGAGAGCTATAACCCCTATTGGGACGCTGAAGGACAGGGCAAGACGTTTGCAGACGCTGATGGTTATCGAGTAGTGTTTTGGCTCGGGGCCTGGAGTCCGTTCTGAACGATTTCACAGTGTCACGACGATTACGGGTACACGAGGAAGCACCAGGAGACATTAGTGATTAGTCTATATACACGTCATCGCTCAATTCCTCATCATGCACCGTCTACTTCTCGGGCCAGAACTCGGACAGCCACTCGTACGGCTGCGCCGGCTCATAAACGTTTGTGGCAGTCCCGTTGAAGCCAGTGATGTGGTCGCGGGTCATGTTGTACAAAGCGTACTTCTCGTCCGGTCCGGTGCCGACAGTGTACGGCACTGTCTGGACGTTGTTGCCAATCTCCTTGTCGACCATGAACTTGACGTCCTGGACTTGCGAGTTCTTGATGCGGTACTCGTCGCCGAAGTTGGGGTTGATTATGCCCATGCGCGTTCCGTTGATGGCGATGATGTTTTGGATGGTGACGTTGCGCTTGGCTTGGTTGAGGCAATTTCCGCAGGACTGGTAGAAGGTGCCAAATGTTTCGGCGTAGAAGCCGGTAATGTTGAACTTGCCACCGAGCGAGTTGTCCTGGAAGATCTTGTCCTGAGCGTTGCGGGCTCCGCCGCCGATGACTCGGAGCTGGGTGTTGAGGCCCTTGGAGGTCAGGGCGTCCTCGCAGACGTCTTCCCACCACACTGAAGTAGGTGTCAGCATCCAAGTCTCAAATTCAATTGCAGTTTTTGACTCACCATTCTCAACCCAGGCATCACCCAGTGCGTGGATTCCCTCAGATTGGTGCTGGCCAATGATGACGTTCTTGATAGTAGCTCCACTCATGAGGTTGAAGACAGCATCGGCATCAGTTCCTTCGGCCTGTTCATTGCAGCTACCCTCAACACGCTCATAGCGTTTCATCTGCCCATCAAAGACCTGACCAGGGTAGATGTACATAGTCTGGTTGAGCACAACTGTCTCCTTGGGAACCGGGAATTCGACCCGGGGGAAGGGGAAGCGTGGTGGTGGTCGTCCACTAAGGTCACCCTGTGTAGCATCTGCACCACCCTGAGGTCCGTCACCTTGCTGATTCTGGCGGCGACCGAGTGCAGCTGCCGAAGACAGTGCAGGAATGAGAGGAACCACGAGGGCAGAAGTGAACTTCATCGTGACAGTTGAACCTTGATCACGTGTATGTTGAGCAGTGAATATCTTCCAAGTCAATTGAAGATCTGCAGCTGGTGACGAAACATTGCTGCAGTCTCCTCAGGCCTTAAGTACTCGTCCATGGCCACTGCTCGCCGAATCTGGTCAGTGCAAGGTATTCTCGTAATGGGTAAGATCCAACTCTGCTGTGTCCAAGATTGTGTTGTCTACGGTTGTCAGGTTCCTGTGATGCTCTCAGCCACGATGAACCGGAAAAATTGATGTTCTGGTGGATTCCGTCAATCGCAGCAGCTCCTGTCGTCTTGGTACTGCAAGCGATCTGGGCATTTCTGGGCATTACCGCCAAGAAGACGCCTGACAACATTGAGGTGTTTCTCCACGAATTGTCCCCAGATTTTAGCCCGTGTACTGGGTCGATTTTGTCTTCCCGCGTGTCCTTCCCCGCGGGGTAGCAAGGATTCAATACATGATTTCCCGTCTTCGCTGAAGTTGAGTTACCATGGTCATAGCGTCGAATGTTTCTTGAACACGAGCACCACGGCACGCTCGTAACCGGGTGGAACACCTGCTTAGCACCGTACAGGCTGAAGAAGGGCTTCAGACCGTATTGTCTCAATCCGCTGAATGCTTCTGACCCAAACTCATTCCTCAGATGTTGCCCAGACTCGAACCGAGGCCGCGGATACCAGGCGCAGCAGGCGTCATTGAGAATCACGGGCGTTCTGGAAACCGGACTACCTGCGTGCAAAGCCCGGCTATCAATGAGCTTGCACAGCTCACCCAGAGCGAGGCCAGCTCGTCATGGCACGCCTGTCGATGTCAATATCGGTGGTTGCGAGGTTTCGAGAGCAAGCAACCCGCTCGACGCTAGAACGCAGCCCACGGCGAGCGTCAATCTGGGGTTCGGATTGGCTCATCCGAGGCGCACAGCGACCCACTGAGAGACCCGAGGTCGGCTATATACTTTCGCCATCACTACTGAAAACAATCGAATCGCGGTCGCTGAGTACCGTTCGAAGCTTTAGACACATTGTTTTTTTCATTCTTTAACATGTCACAATTGCAGCGAAAGACTTTACAAACGTGCGGCCGGGCATGGCTGTCCGCACGGACAAGGGCGTTCTCGACTACTACCCCACGACGCATCATGGAAACAACCGGGTTCACCGAAAACCAGTTGATGGTTCGAGAGGCAATCAGCCAAGTCTGCGCCAAATTCCCAAACACGTATTGGCAAGAACACGATCAGGATGGAACTGACCCTAAAGACTTCCATGCGGCTCTCGCAGCTGATGGTTGGCTTGGAGTCGCGCTACCAGAGGCTTATGGCGGTGCTGGCCTGGGGATATCAGAAGCGACCATCATGATGCAGACAATCGCCGAATCTGGAGCTGGTATGGCTGGCGCTCAGGCAATACATGCGAACGTATATGCCACCCAGCCATTAGCCAAATTCGGAACAAAGGAACAGCTCCAAGAGACAATACCAAAGATCATCTCTGGAGAATGGCGAACGTGTTTTGGCGTCACGGAACCCAATGCCGGCCTCAATACCCTCGCACTCGCGACTGCAGCAAAGAAGCAAGATGACGACACATACTCCATCACTGGTCAAAAGATCTGGATCACCTGCGCTCAAGTCGCGTCGAAGATGATTCTTCTCGCTCGCACGAAGGCTGCCGAGGAGGCCCCCAAGCCTAGTCAGGCGCTCTCATTATTTTGCATTGACGTGGACAAGAGCAACCCCGGGCTTGACATTAAGAAGATCAAGAAGATGGGCGGCCGTGCGGTGGATGCAAACGAGGTATTTTTCGACAACTACCGCGTCCCTGCCAGCACCCTGGTCGGCAAGGAAGGACAAGGATTCAAGATCATCCTGGATGGGATGAACGCTGAAAGGTGCTTACTTGCCGGTGAAGCACTTGGATTGGGATACGCTGCCCTGGCAAAGGCTGCAGGCTATGCTCGCGAGCGCAAGGTCTTCAACAGACCCATTGGCATGAACCAGGGTGTTGCTCACCCGCTAGCCGATGCATACATGAATCTCGAGGCGGCCAAATTAGCGACTTACCATGCCGCTCGTCTATACGATGCGAGTACAACCGACTCTTCTATTCGACAAGATGCTGTAGGCATTGCAGCAAACAGTGCAAAATACTTGGCCGCAGAGGCAGCTTTCAAAGCATGCGAGAGGGCGATCCTAGCTCATGGTGGCATGGGATATGCGGCTGAATATGATGTCGAGCGCTGGTTCAGAGAGTGCATGGTGCCTCGCATCGCTCCTGTTAGTAGAGAGATGATTTTGAATTACGTCAGTGAGAAAGTATTAGAGCTGCCGCGAAGCTATTGAGACGACCGAATGATGTGCATCCGACAACTCCAGTTGTACAATTAATTTGCATCGCAAACTCTCCCTAATGTCATAGAATATCGCGACCGTGTAAAATCAACTTGTCGTGATTGTATGATTGGGGATTTGAACTTTGGAGGAAAGTTCGACGCGTCCGACGCGTTTACCTAGCAAGTAGCCGAGAAACGGCCGCTAGCCTGGGAAAGTACCAGACGCCTTTTAGAACATTGCCATTTACACCACCAACATGACTGAATTCTCAATCGTCAATGGAGGATATTGCAAGACCGCGGCGACCAGCACGGTCTGTCGAAGCAGCCCGGACGTCGAATGCTTGCGACCTGTGCCGCAGCAAGAAAGTAAAGTGCTCGGGCCAGCAACCTTGCAGCTACTGCGCACAACGATCTCTTGAATGCGTATTTTCGCGTCCTGAGAAACGGAGACTGGCATATTCGTCGTATGGATCCATGTTTGAAGTGTGTACTTGCGCTGATCATTTTGCAGGCAACTTCGTGAACTACAGGACAAGGTGGCCAGGTTCGAGCAACAAGCTCGTACTATACCTGCACAGAACACCATCGAGAATCAGCCAGAGGCACAACCAAACCACATCTCCCCAGAACCTTCTTTCTTGACCAATAGCTCTGAGCCAGATACTCCACGACCAGCTCATGGCGGCTCCGGCTACACAGCTCAAGCGGCGGTGCCGTCTCCAGCAACATCTGGTAGAGGTAGGTTGAACTACATCCCTGACTTCTTTGCGATGTTCACTGATTCCGTTCATTAGTAGCACCAGCGTCAGCTCTATCTTCGACTGAGACTTTCGGTTCTGAAGTACGCATGCTTCTAGTTTCTGGACCGTCACGCGCAACTGTCATCAGTCCTTCAGGCAGTGCAGCCGCTATTGAGGGGTGGCCCTCAGATGTTGAGGCAAATGAACTCCTTGAGATCGTTGCGAGCCATGTTGGAGTTTCACAGCAACTGTTCGATGTTCGCATACTTGCGGATAACATGTCGCTTGTTTATGCAAACACTTCGTCCCAGATTAACGTCGAGAATCTGCTGCTTGTACAGATGTGCTTAGTGTTCGCTATTGGCCGGCTTCTGCAGGCCAAAACGGAAGACAACGGCGATCTGCCTGGGACACAATTCTTCAATGAAGCCATGCGTCGCATGCCCACCTGCCTCAGCTTGCGTCAACAAAGCCTTCTCGGCGTCGAGGTCCCTGCTCTGACAGCATTGTATCTTCAGATTACGGACCGCAAGGCAGATGCCTATCTCTATGTAGGTTTTCTTGACAAGCTTTCTTCACATTTTCCTGATGTCGCATTTAGTCAAACATGGCCCTCCACCTCGCGATCAGCCACGGTCTGCATAACAGCAGCGACACCAGCTATAGGTCCGAAAACATACGCCGCAATCGACTCTGGTGGTCCGTTTACATGCAAGACCGAAGACTATGCGCGGCTGGAGGATATCCTATGTCTATCGAGGACCACGCCATCAGTACTCGGGCGCCTTTCGACGCGGCTGGGTATGCATCAGCAACCGCTCTGGCTGTCAACACGCAAACCGCGAGGATCACCGGCCGCATAACATCTAGTACGCTTCTCAAGACAAGGCGAAGTTGGCTACACTAACGATATGGCAGCGATCTACTCGCGCAAAGATATGCAAGAGCATGAATTCACTACTGAAGTGCAAGACATCTTGCGTGCATTGCATGAAATAGAGACTACCATGCCAGCAGAGTATACTATGCGCTTTGAACCATCAAGACTCACCGTAGCGGGAAAGACCTTTGCAGAAGCTCCATCGATTTCGGCACGGACAAGCGCTGGCCTATACATTTCTGTCTTTTCTGTAGGCACTGCTGTTTCACAAATAGAGCTGATTACTGACGTGTTGTAGGCTGTTATCCATGCCGTACGCCCAATCCTCTTGCATATGGCTCGACAAAATCGTCATCCAGAGGGTGTCCAGGCAATGAACGAAATGAGTCCATCCTTGGTGCGACTGGCTGAGATATGCGTCGAGACTTCTTCCAAAATGCTGGTCATCTTGAAGCATTTGCGAGAAAGGGAAATACTCGGTACATCATTACTGTTCCATCGAGTCTCATGCAATAAGCTGAAATATATTTAGCGAAGCATGCATTCTTGGACCTGGATGCGACGTTCTCGGTCGGGTTCATCTTTGTGCTTGTGGAAGCAATCGACCCTGGCAAGGATTTGGGCCTTGAAGGCATAAATGGGTGCAGAGGTATACTACGCTACCTCGCTGATCTGGGTAATCGTGCTGCTGCGAATCGCCTAACAGAGCTTGAACACATGTGCGCCAACCTTGCTCCGTTAAAGCCCGCACTGGATCCAACATTACAGGCAATGTCTGCAACTCCGACAGCTATTGGGAGTCTGACACAACCTTTTTCTTTTGCCAATGGACACAGGCGCTCTGGGTCCAGGCAACCTGGGTTATCTGAAGCACAGGGACAGTCTGCGACGAATGCGCCTCTCCCACAGCATGAAATTACCGACGCTGGCGACTTCGGTATTGCAGATCTCGCCAGTCTTCCACTCGATGACATAGATTCGCTCTATTGGACGTACCATCCACCTGGTCTCCCTTTCACCGGCGTCGAACAGACTGACTGGGAGAGTTTGGAACAAGAACTGTTTCAGGGCATATAATTCAGGCAACGACTCCGCGTCTCATAAGCTTCCGATCATTGATCTATTGCGTAACAAAGAAAGATTGACATCAAGTTGTGCTGGCCCGAGCAGGTTTCGGCGTTCGGGGAGTGGATAGAGGCTTTCGGAAGTTACAGCCGGCACGCACCGACTCGCACACTACCAAGCAGCGCCTCTTCTACCCTGTTCAATTGTCATATGTTGTATCTGGATGTGTAAAGAACGAACAAAAAAGGGGAACATGTCGAATAGTTGCGCTCGGCGTGTCTGCCAAAACTGGCTGCGACGTTCAGCATGGCCAAGGCGGACCCTACTCAATACGCAACTATCGTCTTTCAGGCACATCGTCATCAGGCCGGACCAGAGGCAAACCCTTGCAACTTCAGCAGCATGTTGGAAAAGACCCACTGTCCTTGTGCCTGACATGGCAGAGTCCATCTCGGAGGGAACCCTCACGTCTCTTCAGCGCAAGATAAACGACAACATTGAAGCCAACGACGAAATTGCGACCATCGAGACCGACAAGATAGACGTGACAGTTGATGCACCAGAGAGTGGACGCATTGTGGAATTTCTGGTTGCCGAAGGCGATACAGTCGTAGTGGGACAGAAGGTTGCAGTCATTGAGACAGACGCTGCCAAAATTCCTGCTCCGAACGAAGGAGAGAAGATGAAGAAGGACTATGTGGACGCCTCGAATTCTCTGGATCATCAGGACTCGGACAGGGACCATGTGGTCTCGAAAGACCAAAATAACCAATTCCAGCCGCCGTTAGCAGCTCAAGAAGAGAACCAACGTCAGCAACCGCTCAAAGCTCAGGATACGATGATCAGATGCTCTCCAATGGCTTCACTCAAATCGTCGTCAGTTTCACAACAAGACACACAGAAGCCGTCGGCAGTAAAAGATCGGAGCCACAAAGAGAAAGCTGTGCCCATGCCCCGCATGCGTTTAACAATCGCCAAACGACTCAAAGACTCGCAAAATCTGACGGCGTCGTTGACTGCTATGCAGCAAGTGGACATCACGGCTTTGATGCAGTTTCGCAAGCTGCATAAAGAGAATGTACTCCAGCAGTTTGGAGTTCGACTAGGCTACATGGGAGCGTTTGTCCGAGCTGCGACGCTTGCGGCGCTGGAGGTGCCTGAGATCAATGCGTCCATGAGCACAGAAGATGCGTACATTACATACAGGGACTATGTAGATATCAGTGTGGCCGTATCTACTCCGAAAGGTCTTGTAACACCAGTCCTGCGGAGCTGCGAGTCCAAGGATATTGTTGCGATTGAGAAAGAAATCGCAAGTTTCGCAAAAAAGGTGAGCAGGTCTCCTTATTTTCAGTCAACGCAAAAACTGATAAGCGACAGGCCAGAGACGGCAAACTTGAAATGAAAGACATCGCGGGCGGCAACTTCACGATCAGTAACCCTGGTATATTTAGGTCTTTGTTCGGCACGCCGGTCATCAACTATCCACAGTCTGCTGTTTTCAACATGAATAGCATCCGCGATGAGCCTGTTATGATCAATGATCAAATCGTTGTTCGACCTGTGAGTAAATCCCAATACAACAAACTCTACTACAGCGTGAAAACTAACTGTTGTAGGTTATGTATATCACCATCACGTATGATCACAGGCTGATCGACGGCCGTGAAGCGTCGCAGTTTCTTAACGTAGTCAAGAGTTACATCGAAGATCCAGCCAGAATGCTCTTAACTTGTACACGCGAGTGATACGGCAGAGTCTGAGAGCCCCCAATCAGGATGTTCCAAATTTAGAACATTACTCGCTGTCTTTCTTCGATGTGCATCTCGCCAATAGAACCCACTTTCGGCGAGCATGGTTACTTGCTTTCGGCTTCGGAGTTCTCGGCGCAACATCCGGTGCGGCTACACTTGCACAGCCCAACCGCCTGTTCGAGGCGGGATATCTTGTCAGTAGATCTACAACCGGCTTACTAGCCTACTTGTTGTCCTGTATCGGCTCGTTGCCGTTTGAGGTTCTGCACACTCGTCGTCCAATATCACTTATGCCAACATGTACATACCGAAACACATGATTACAAACCGGAGGAACGTCAAGGGTGGTGTTCTGTTTATCAACCAACTTTCAAGAAAACCATATCACCCTTTGCTTTCTTTTACACATGCGTTCACAACACGTAGCGCCAATGATGTGGCCATACCGCACGCTTCCCCCGCTTCGAACGATAGCTTCCTCCATGGTGGATCGACACGCTACCTCGACGCAACATACCATCAATGGCGTAAGGATCCGAATTCAGTTCATGCCTCGTGGCAAATATACTTCGAGAGTATAGAAGACACTTCATTTCCAGCAGCCAGTGCGTATTTTCCTCCACCAGGGCTGGTGTCTGGAGTGCAGCGGCGCAATTCGCCTGCCGTAGAGTCTGGTACACTGGCAATGCTGCGGACGTGGTTTTATGTCAGCAAAGTCCGAGAGATAGTTCGCATGTTCAGAGAACACGGTCACATCAAAGCGAACATCAATCCTCTTGGGCGCATTGCTGAAGTTAAGATTCAGCATGATGTGGTCTTGCCAGATACCTCTAGCCTTGAAAATTCCACTTTAGATCTGGATTTTGAATTCGACATTACTGGTGATTCTGCAAACGGACTGGAAGAACTTGCCAGCTCTTCCACCAGCCTGCGCAAAGCCATTACGGCTTGCGAGCGCATGTACTGTAGTTCGATAGGAGTCGAGCTCAGCCATATCACAGATCCAATCAAACACGGCTGGTTGTGTACCAAGATCAAGGACATTGGTCATGAGAAACTCACAATTGCAAACAAGAAGGCTGTTTTCGACGATTTGGCACGCGGTACGGTATTTGAGCGCTTTTTGGCCACCAAATTCCCCAATGAAAAGCGCTTTGGTTTGGATGGGCTAGAATCGATGGTGCCTGGACTGTGTGCTTTGATCGATCGCTCAGCAGACGAGCACGGTGTGCGACAGATTGTTCTGAGCCAGTGCCACCGTGGCAGGGTGAACACCTTCAGCACTGTATTTCAGAAGAACCCCGACTGGCTGTTCAGGCAATTCGCCGGAACAGCGGAACTCGACATCGAGAGCGGACAATCCGGCGATGTTAAATACCATTACGGCATGGAAGGCAAACGAACAACTACCGAAGGCAACACAGTCGAAATCGACGTGTTACCAAATCCTTCTCATCTGGAGGCTACTGGCCCTGCAGCTCAAGGCAAGGCAAGAGCAGCTCAAGATATGATTGGCTGTGACGGTCGTTCAAGAATATTACCTATCACCATGCACACAGATGGTGCGATTTCAGGACAGGGATCTGTTTATGAGGTGATGAACCTCTCCAAGCTGATAGGCTATGAAGTTGGTGGCACGGTACGCATTACAGTCAACAATCAGGTTGGCTTCACGACAGACCCTACGAGCGCACGGTCTAACCAATACTGTACCGACATCGCCAAACACATCGGGGCGCCCGTATTTCATGTTAATTCCGACTACCCCGAGGCCGTGCAGTCTGTCTTCAAGCTTGCGGCAGACTGGAGAGCCAAATTCCAATCCGATGTGATGATCGATCTGGTGTGCTACCGCCGATTTGGTCACAACGAGATTGATCAAGCTAGCTTCACTCAACCTGAGATGTGCGAGGCAATTGCCAAAAAGACGCCAGTTCTGGAACTGTATGCTGAAAAGCTCATCACGGAAGGTACGATTAACGCAACCTTTGTTGAGTCTTGTAAACGCAGCCATTGGGACAGATTCGAAGATACTCTCCAACAAAGTCAGAATTCAACCGGCTTCGTTGACGCATCTTCAAGCTCTGCCAAAGTCACCCTTCCCACGACCATCACAGCCGTGCCCAATGGCACCTTGGCCAATATTATGGAGCAAATCACGACAGCACCCAAAGACTTCACTCCCCATCGAACGCTGCTTCGTGTACTGCGTGGCAAACAGAAAGATTTTGAAGCAGGCACTGTAGATTGGGCTACTGCTGAGGCGCTTGCATTTGGTTCTTTGCTGGACGTAGGCCACGCAGTACGTCTAAGTGGTGAGGATGTAGAACGAGGGACGTTCTCACAAAGACATTCGGTTTTTCACGATCAAAGTACCTATGAAAAGTGGGTTCCTCTCAATCATCTCCACGACAAGCAAGCACCTTACACTGTGTACAACTCTCCTCTGAGCGAATTCGGTGTTCTGGGTTTCGACTATGGCTACTCTATCAGGAAGCCAAACTCACTCACCATATGGGAGGCACAATTCGGGGATTTTGTCAACAACGCACAAGTGATCGTCGATCAATTCATCGCTTCTGGCGAAGCAAAGTGGGGCCTACAATCCAACATTGTCTTGTCCTTGCCTCACGGCTATGACGGACAAGGTCCTGAGCACTCATCTGCTCGCTTGGGTCGCTTTCTCGAGCTCTGTAATGAGGAGCCAGATGTGGGTGTTAAGACAGCACTGCAACAAGAAAGTTGCAACATGCGTGTCGTCTATCCTACGACACCTGCTAATCTTTTCCATGTATTGCGACGACAAGTATTGTCTCCGTCCAAGAAGCGTAAGTGACCCTTACAGTGCTTCTGCATTTTGATATTAACAATTCTCTAGCTCTGATCCTGTTCTTCTCCAAGTCTCTTCTTCGGCACCCACTCGCGCGATCCCAAGCATCTGAGTTAACAGGCTCGACTGCATTCCAGCCCGTACTCAACGATACTGAATACGCGGCAACGCCAGAACTTAGCAGCAAAGTTACAAAGCTTATTCTCTGCAGCGGCCAGGTTTTTGCTGCCCTACACGAACACCGCAACAAGCATGACATTGCAAATGCTGCTATCGTTCGAATCGAGGAACTTCATCCCTTCCCGTCCAAGCATATTCAGAATGCACTGGATCAATTCCTAGCTGCGGATGACGTTGTATGGTGCCAGGAGGAGCCTTATAACGGAGGAGCATGGTACTATGTGAAGGATAGATTAGATCACATTTTCAGCAGTCGCAGTGATCAAGGCCTTCGGAAGATCAGATATGCTGGCCGCAAATCCGCGGCTGCTGTTGCAACCGGATCGAAGAAGGGTCACGTGAAAGAAGAGAGTGCGCTGGTCGCAGACTGTTTTCGGTCGTCGGAATGAGTGCCGAAGGTACCTCACATCTTCCGGGTGCCGAGAGTAGTGTATTTCGGAGAGATAATCCGAATATGATCTGTGTGCCAATCAACGCTCTGAACAGCGAGCATCCGAATCCGAAAGGTCTTGCAGATTTGTAAGGGCCTTCTTTGTTGCAAGTTCGCAAAACGTGAGGGCTGACAAACTATCATGGCGTAGCCGAGATATGGCAGTACAATGGCGAATGTGCTCTCGAGCCGTCCTATCCCTAGCACCGCCATAAAGTCCTGGGGTTAGTCTGAATATAAATCATGTCCCTACAACATTCATCCCAAAAGAAACCTGGAAAGACTTCACCAGTGATGCCTTCCACAAGGTCAATCGACAACCCGGCCGCACCAGGCGCACCTTACTACACGCCAACCCAGGAACCGCCGTCCGGAACCTTTATAGCAGTACTGTCTCTAGACAATCCGCAGCCGAAGCTATTCACACCACTGAGCATCCGCGGTGTCACTTTCCAGAACCGCATATTCCTTGCACCGCTCTGCCAATACTCTGCGCAGAATGGATATGCTACGGATTGGCACCTTACCCATCTTGGAGGTATTATCCAGCGCGGACCAGGTCTTTCGATTGTAGAAGCCACCGCCGATCAGAAAGAAGGGCGAATTACGCCTCAAGACGTCGATCTTTGGGAAGATGGCCAGATTGAGCCACTGAGGAGAATTGTTGATTTTGCTCATTCGCAAGGGCAGAAGATCGCCATACAGCTTGGTCATGCAGGAAGAAAGGCCAGTACGGTCGCGCCCTGGCTGCACAAAGATGCCGTAGCGACGGCCAATATTGGCGGTTGGCCAGATGAAGTCTTCGCTCCATCTGCGATTGCGTTCAATGAGCATCACTATACACCAAAAGCGATGAACTTGCAGCAAATAGAAAACTTCAAGACTGCATTTGTAGCAGCGGTAAAGAGATCCACGAAGGCAGGGTTCGACGTCGTCGAAATCCATGCCGCTCACGGCTATCTCATCCACCAGTTTTTGAGCCCACTCAGTAACCGAAGAACTGATGCGTACGGTGGCAGTTGGAACAACCGGACGAAGCTGTTACTTGAGATCGTCGATCTAGTCAGAGCAACTATACCGGAGACAACACCCCTCTTCGTGCGCCTAAGTGCAACAGACTGGTTCGATAACATGAAGGATGAGTTCCCGGAGAGCTGGACGGTAGCTGACAGCTGTAAAATTGCTCCCCTTCTAGTCGATAGGGGAGTCGACTTCATCGATGTGTCATCTGGAGGCATCCACCCCAAGCAGTCGACCAGCATCAAGTCAGGTCCCGGGTACCAAGTTCCGTTTGCTCAAGAGATCAAGAAGGCTATAGGAGACAGGGCGATTGTGTCAGCAGTTGGTGGGATCAAGACTGCTATTCTGGCGGAGGAGTATCTACAGTCCGGTGTTGATGTTGTCATGTGTGGGAGATGGTTTCAGGAGAATCCTGGACTGGTCAATGCGTATGCGCAGGAACTTGGTGTGAACGTCAAGATGGCAAATCAGATTGGGTGGGCATTTGGTGGGCGTGGTCAGGGCAGAAAGTAGAGAAGAAAGTACCCTGAGCTTCACAACTTGAGTATATTGTCTGTTAATATGTCTTCGCGCTCCGACTCCTGGTGTGAAGCCGTACGGATGTAAAATGCCAAGTGACAATTTCGGTTTTGTCCTCTAATCTCTTCTAACAACCAGGGCCAGGGATGACGCCACTGCGTGTCTACTGCCCACTGCCCACTTAGAAGATTTGACATCATCTTCACAATGCCGATCACTTTTTCATCCTCAAACCTCCTTCCAACTATCTGGATTGTGACAGGCATATCTTTATAAATCGTTGGATCGTACTTCTTTCGAATGGTCTCATCACGCTCGCATGTAGGCGAAGGTATTGTGTGCCCTCTTGCATCCTTGGTCAAGCTCGGGTCGTCAGCTAGGTCAACATCAGGATCGACAAAGCCCATAGGCAAAGTACAGGCTGGGTAATCCAAAACATTGGCAACAGCTGTGTATGCAAAGTACCGGACTTTGCTGTAGTCACCATGACGTGGCGCGACCGCGGGATTGACAGGGGAAATGAACGCGTCTATTGGAACACCGTCTTTGGAAGCGCAATTCCACTGCTCCAGCATAGCAGCTCTGAAGTCGTAAACTTCCATAGCAAGATCGCGGTCTTCCAGGAGACCGATAGGAGGGCCTGCTCGTTCACAGGCGGTCGTCATTGGCGGCTCTCCAGATTGTGCGCATTTCCTGTAGATATCGCCCGCGGCGTCTGATCGAAAGACTCGCAAAATTAGCTCAACCGCCCGAGTAGTGTCGATCTTCCAAGGCACGACCTCATGGCCTGCCGATTGCAGAGCTGCGACTGCTTTGTTAAGTGCGTTCCGAATTGGTGGTTGGGGAAAGCACACTCCATCCCACTCAAAGACGCCAATGCGCAACTTCCTCCCACTCAAGACATAATCAAGAGCCACCTGGTTCCAGGGAAGTGGGATACATCCGGGATCGTGTAGTCACGGCCGGCTCTGCACGATAGTCTTGGCGAAGAGTTCGACGGCCTCGATGCTCGTCGCCATTGGTCCCACTACGGACACGATTGTTTGTTGGCCTTCCATAGAGTTGAGCATACGATGGTATGGTAGGCGTCCGCTTGTAGGTCTTAGACCATAAAGTCCTTGGTATGCTGATGGACTCCTAATCGAACCACCGAGATCGGTGCCAACGCCCAAAGGACTGCCTCTAAACCCAACAAGTGCGCCTTCTCCCCCACTGGAGCCTCCACAAGAGAACATACGGTTGAAAGGATTGCATGTTCGATCAGGCAGAATATTGTTCATCGACTCTCCCCACATGCATCCCATTGACAGATTCGTCTTCGCAAAGACGATTGCACCGGCGTCTTGAAGTAGCTTAACAACGACTGCATCTTCGGTGTCTGGATTTCCAAGTGGGTAAACAAACCCGCAAGTAGTTTCGGTGCCTCCGAGACGGCATTGATCCTTGACGGATATAGGAAGCCCGTGAAGTGGTCCGATTGTCTTTCCAGTCCTCTCGAGATGCTCGTCGAGTGCTTTTGCCCGAGCCAGAGATTTTCGGTATGGAATGTCGAGACAACAGTTCAACAACTGGTGTGCAACGGCTGCTCGATAAGTGAAAGCGTTCAGTACCTCGACTGACGTGTACTTCTTTCGTGATATTGCTACGACTATCGCTACCGCATCAAGGTTGGTGATCTCGAGTTCCAAAGGTGAAAGACATCTTGAGGGCGCATCTTGAACCGAAGCTGAATCTTCCAAAGTATATGAAAGGTCTGAATGCAGGAACTCTGGGGGTATTTGGGAGAGTATTCGTCTTCGCTTGTCCTCGGTCTTTTGCTGCCTGGGTAGAGTGCCGCTTGCCAATGCCTTTATATCCGACATCATCAAGGATGAAAGGGACGATAAAACGAACGCGAAACTATTATTCGTCTGCAACTGTCAATACTTTATCAGTGAATACCGAAATGCTCCGTAAGCATCAGTGCTTGGTTCCAGACGCCGCTATTCGGCGGAGTGGTGGTCTAGTGTCGGAGGCTCGGTTTCAACCACCCGAAATTCGGATCTCGTAGGCAAAGTACCAAGAAGCCGACAAATACTGACCTAGAGTCTGCGGGTACCCGGGAAAACATGGTATGTGTTGGAGCAACGAGAAGACCACAGTACAATGGCAAGTCAACGGAACTCGTATAATTGCCTCAGTTCAGCATGCCAATACAGCATGAATCTACTAACATACGTACAACAAGAGGTTCCTCACCCACCAGCGTCCCATACTTTCTCCCCTTCAAAGTAAGTCCGCAAAACCTTCGCGCAATCAAACTCGCCCTTGCTGAGGTCTTGGTTCATAACTATAAAGTTTGCTTTCTTCCCAACTTCTATGCTGCCCAGCTCTCTTTCTCTATTCACAGCAATGGCGCCGTTGAGTGTCATCATGCGGCAAAGAGTCTCTCCACCAGCCGCCTTGTCACCTCGTCCTACTGTTTCGACGATGTTTGCCATGTGTTGGAAAAGAGAGGGATCAGGCACAGCACCCCAGTCTGAGCCGATGGTGATATGTGCACCAGCGTCCATCATCTTGCTGAAGTTCCAGTCCATTAGGCCCTCACTCGCGGTCGTGACCGGATGTACGAATAACTCTGCAGGTGACATTTCGGCAGTGACATTGAGAGGGGCGTAGCGCTTGAAATCATCTGTGTAAGATATCAGGATACTTTAGCTCGTAGATCCGCAGATGTATGATCTTCTTACCCTCATGCACGCCTGAATTGTGTGCAATTTCGTGCCTAGGCCCAACGGGATTGGACCTTCTTGCTGCTTCGATCGCATCGAGCGCGTACCTTGTTGCGCCGGTTCCAGTACAGTGCATCTTCACTGTCAGTCCTTTCTTGTCATACTTAAGCACAGCTTCTGCAACATCCTTGGGTACGATCATGCTATGATCAATGTCTCCCTGTTCGTTCAGTCCTGCTTGTGTGAACAGGGGCGGGAGAGGCACACCATCCATCATAATTTTGACGAAGCGTGTATCGATGTGTTTACTCGCGTATTGATCGGCAACTTCGAGCAGTTGCTGTAAACTGTCTTTGCTCTCGGAAGCAAGCCACTCGTTCTCATGTACAATGTGCGTGGATATATCCAAAGCCAGCGAACCTTCTCTTTCCATCTCGTTCAAGGCTTGTAGCAAGATCGTGTTCGAGCTTGCTTCTTGGGTGCTCGTCACTCCAGCTTTGTGGGCAAGTCGAATGGCATGTTTCAATACACGCTTGACGTGTGCGCGGCTAGGAGCAGGAATTGATAGGGCAGCTTTTTCCATCGCGCTTTCTGCGAGCTCGCCGGTGAGACTGCCATCTGGTCTTCGAAAGAATTTGGCGCCATGTGCGTCTGGCTCGTTTTGGATGTTGTAACCTGCCTGGACCAAGGCGGCAGTGTTCAACAGCATCGCATGTGCTGCACCTCCAGACACCACAACAGGCTGATCCGGGAAGATCTCGTCGAGATATTTGCGATCTGCGACCCCATCAGGAAATCCTTGATTACTGTAGGCACTGGCTAAGATCCAGTCTTGATACGCATTCATATACTCGCATGCGCAGTTTCCATGTTTGATCTTCTCTGCGATATTTAGGTGGGTAGCGTCCATGTCGATAGTCGCGTTCGAGGTCAAGCCTAGTCCAGAGAACAGGAGATGCATATGTGCATCATGTATACCCGGCATCGTGAACCGACTTTTCAGATCAACTACCACTAGGTGAGACCGCTTCGCTTCGGATAAGACGTCCTCTGTGGCTCCGACGTGCGTAAAGAAGCCATCGTATGACACAATAAAACCAGATGCATACGGACTTGAGGCATCTACGGTGTACACCGAGGCGTTGATATAGGCGGTGCTTTCGCTTGCGGAACCTGTGTTTGGTGACATTGTTCAGATTAGTTCCGGGCGTCAGATACGTGACATGTATTACCTATGCTTTTAAGGGTGACGATTGGAGACACGGCAAAACATGATGCGATGAAGTATCACATTTGCCGCGGTTAACTGCCACCATTGTTGGGG
>SAUA01000184.1:0-52286 GCA_004335185.1 Phoma sp. RAV-16-625 | reverse complement strand
GGAGGGGGATACGGAGGGGGAGAGGCGGGCTTTGTCGAGCGCATATCGCAGTTCTGTGCGTCCGATGTAGCCGAGTAGGGTTTTGGATGCGAGGGTGTCGACGATTGGGTACCCTTGGTATGCGTCGTCGGGGTTGTTGAGTGCGGATTCGAGGTCGCGGAGTGTGAGGCCGTCAGCGGGCAGGCAGGTGATGTTGGTGCTCATAGCGGCGCTGACGGGGACGCCGAAGGAGTGTTCTTCCTTTGAATCCAGGAAGGGGTAGCCGTTGAGGTAGATCATGCGGTCTGCGATGCCGCCGTGGCCGAAGCGCTCGCTGACGGCTTTGGTGACGCCGACTACGATCATGGTGGGCAGGATGTAGGTTAGCGCGCCGGTGATTTCGAACATGATGACCACGACGGACACGGTGATGTGCATTATGCCTGAGAGAGCGGCGGCGGCGCCGAGGAAGGCGTAGGTGCCGGGTGTTATGCAGGGCCCGTCGGGTTCGCACGCGGAGAAGAAGGCGCTGCTGGGGAAGGTCTCGTGGAGGGCTTGCACGAGGATGCCAACCATGCGGCCGAAGGCCGCGCCAATGGCCATGGACGGTACGAAGATGCCGGCGGGGACTTTGCAGCCGAAAGAGATGATGACGAGGAGGGTGCGGATCGTGGCTGCGAGGGCGAGGGAGAAGATCATGTGCCAGCGTTGGTCGCGGCTGTGGTTGTCAGTCACTGATATCAAGCGTTGAATTGGACTGAACGTACTCGCACAGCTTGTCATAGTCATGACCGTTTTCACACTCTTGAAATAAAATCTCCATACTCTCCGTCATGTCGATACGCAGGAACATGTTCGGATAGCAGATCACCGCAGTGATGACAGCCAGGACGACAGCCTCGGTGACGGGGTACGCAGAGAGGTATTTCTTACGGAAAACCTGCATCTTCAGATTCCACTTAATGACAAAGGCGCCATAGAGACCGCCAAACACTCCGATGATGAGGTAGAAGAGGATCTCGAAAAAGTGCCAGGAGCGGTCGTATTTGACTTGGAACATGACGAGCTGGCCGGTGCGGAAAGGATTCATTGCCTATATACACCGCATTAGCAGGGGCGGATATTGATGGTGTAGAGCATATTATCAGACGTACAGCCAAGACAGCGGTAGCCACCAGCGCGCAAAAGTAACTCCTCCACATGGTCTTCAGTGGAAAGTGGTTACACATCTCCTCCAGACTGAAGAGCACGCCACCAATCGGGCTTCCAAAAGCGACGCCCACGCCTGCCGCCGCACTTGCACTCAGAATCTCCCTCGTCTTGGCGGCATTCCGACGGTACTTGTCAAAGAACCTGCTGATGACATTTCCCGTGCAGACAGCATAGTGCACACTCGGGCCCTCTTTGCCCACACTCAAGCCCGACGCAATGGCAAGCGGCAATCCTATACTCTTGATGAACAGCGTCGTGGCGCCCAGAAACCCCTTCATGACGAACCCCGCGATGATGCACTTCATCTCACTGATCCCACTGCCCGCAGCATACGGCGCAAAGCTCTTCACCAGCGTCGCCGCCGTCAACGCAAAGAGGGCCGCAAATGCCATGTACATGACATAGTTGACAGGCCACACACCACTCCAGCGCTTCCACTCAGGACAGCCCTGCTCGGCGCCCCAGCAGCAGAAACTCTCATTGAGGTAGAACGCCGTTGTGCACCGCCCCAGCTTGATATCCGACAACCACTCAGTCACGATGTTGAGAAACGCAGCATTCAAGCCAATCGCGGCGCCAACCAGCGTCACCACAATCCACGCCTGGCCCGCATCATACGCCTCTGCAATCTTGCGCCGCCACCTGCCCCGCCCGCGGCCTAGGAATACGCGACCGCCGGTGTGTTCGTTGACGCGAGATAGCCGCGACTTGCGCCGTGCTTTGCGCCGCAGCGATTCACGCGCGGCGTCTTGCACCCAGTCGATGGTCGTAAAGTCTTCGTAGCGCTTGATTTCGGCGATCTCGGAGGCGATGACGGCATCTGCAGCGGCGGTGGACGCAGCTTCGGGGTCATCGTAGCTGTGTGCTGACTGCGATGTGTTGCGGCGGCGGAGCGACGGGGCGAAGGATGCGGTTCGTGGTTGTGAGGGGCGCGCGGGGCGCGAGCGCGAGCGCGAGGCTGAGGGGCGGTTCATCGCATTGTCGGGGTGGTGGTGGTTGGTTGTTTGGGTGTTGAGCGG
Source organism: Phoma sp. RAV-16-625 (assembly GCA_004335185.1). NCBI lineage: Eukaryota > Fungi > Ascomycota > Dothideomycetes > Pleosporales > Didymellaceae > Phoma > Phoma sp. RAV-16-625. The sequence goes on along the minus strand of SAUA01000184.1, from coordinate 50,076 downwards.
ACGGAGACGTGGACGTGGACGTTGTTATCGGTATCGTGTTTGGGATTCATGCAGGGAAGCTGCCCTTGGAGCTGCGGAGTGAGCGCGGAGGTCTGATGGAGGGTCCGTGTGCAGGGCTGCAGTGACATGTGCAAAAGGACTGACGTTTCCACACATACATGGTGATACCTAGCTGGATCTCGATTCTAATACAGACCGAGTAGTATTTTACAGATTATGTGTTGATGAGTTTGGTCTCGTTATGCACACCCTTCTGGAACTATGTCTGCTTTGAAGCCTCCTCGACCATTACAACATTTGACAATCTATTTGAAAAATCACCACACCATCCTACAAAATCCAGTGAACCTGAAACTTGGCAAATGTACTCCAACAACTTCAAAGATTGTTTCACAACATTTCCAGCCACACAAGAACAACCTTCCGCCACGCCTCACGGTGGAGCGTCCGTACTTTTGGCAGCACTGCGGTAGTGGAACCATGTCTTCATTGAATCTCGTCTAATCGCGGTTTCTTCTCGCAGGGTATCATCAAAGTCTCTATCGTCTATTCATGTGCTTTTCCGTGTCCAATATCATATACGCCTAGTCGACCCTAGCTGCTCCTTGGCTGGTCCAACTTGCTTTCGTCTGGTGGGAAGCCAGCATCTACTCCATCTCGATGGTGCCGGGGGGCTTGCTGGTGACTGTCGCGCTGTCAGCATCTGTATGTTTCGAGGTCAACGAAGAAGGGGAAACTCACTGTCGTAGACCACACGGCAAACACCGTTGACTTCGTTTACAATGCGCCTCGACACGCGCTTCAAGAACTCGCCGTCGAAGGGGTACCAGTCCGCAGTCATGAAATCGCTCGTCTCCACCGCCCTCAATGCAATGACTTGGTCGTGCACCCGCTTGTCGCCCATGACACCGACCGCCTTGACCGGCAATAGCGCCGCGAACGCCTGGCTAATGTTCCGGTACAACCCCGCCTTCTTGATCTCCTCGATGAAGATGAAGTCGGCCTCACGCGCAATGCGGACCTGCTCGCGGGTGACCTCGCCCAAAATGCGGATAGCAATGCCTGGGCCGGGGAAGGGGTGGCGCCAGACAAGCTCCTCGTCGATGCCAAGCTCCTTGCCCAGCTCGCGGACCTCGTCCTTGAAGAGCTCGCGCAGGGGCTCAATGAGCTTGAGGTTCATGTTGGCTGGAAGACCGCCAACGTTGTGGTGGGTCTTGATAGTCTGGGAGGGGCCCTTGAAGGACAGTGATTCGATGACGTCGGGGTACAGAGTGCCCTGGAGGAGCCATTCGATCTCGCCGGCGTTGGGGGTGTTGTGGGCTTTGGCAGCAATCTCCTTTGCCTTATCCTGGAAGATCTCGATGAAAGTGTTGCCGATGACCTTGCGCTTCTGCTCGGGGTTATCGGTGATGCCCTTCAGGCGGTCGAGGAAGAGGTCCGAGGCATCGACGACGGTCAGGTTGATGCCCAGGCCCTTGTCAAGCGTCTCCTTGACCTGCTTGGCCTCGTTCAGACGGAGCACACCGTTGTCGACCATGACAGCGTGGAAGCGGTCGCCAATGGCCTCCTTCATCAGCTTGGCGGCGACAGTCGAGTCGACACCACCGCTGACAGCGCCAATGACCTGTCCCTTGTCGCCGACCAGCTTCCTGATGCGTGCAATCTCCTGGTCGACGAACTTGCCCATAGTCCAGTCGGTCTTGGACTGGCAGATGTCGACGGCGAAGTTCTTGAGGAGGACCTTGCCCTGGGGCGTATGTGTGACCTCAGGATGGAACTGGATGCCGTACATCTTCTTGGCGCTGTGCGCAATGCCGGCGTAGGGCGAGTTGCTGGTGGTCGCGACGGTGACAAAGTTCTCGGGCATGTGACTCAGCTTGTCGCCGTGGCTCATCCAGACCTCAATGTCGTTCTCGAGGCCCTTGAACAGCTCGTCGACATGGCCGCCGTGCTGCTCGAGCTTGAGGTACGCGTGGCCGTACTCCCTCTTCTCGCCGGCTGCGACGCCTGCGTTCTTTCCAAAGTGCCATGCCATCTCCTGCAGGCCGTAGCATATTCCAAGAATGGGCACGCCCAGATCAAAAACGGCGTGGTCTACGTGAGGCGCGCCCTCCTCGTAGACAGAGTAGGGGCCACCGGAGAGGATGATACCCTTGGGTGTGAAGTCGAGGTCGGCCAGCTTGGTAGTGCATGGCAGCATCTCCGAGTAGACATTGAACTCGCGCAGGCGGCGCGTGATCAGATGTGTGTACTGCGAGCCGAAGTCGAGCACCAGGATGGTGTCGAACGTCTTGTGCGGGGGGACGGGGTCTTTGACGTCGGTTGTCATGTTGGCGGGAGAAGTGAGGGGTGAAAGGAAAAGTGAAGAGAAAAGACAAAGTGGAGGGAAGAAAGGGTCCAAAAGGAAGAGAGCAATGGTGGAGGGGTTGACTCGAGCGACGAATTCTAGTGGGGCCGCGCTCCAAAATTTATCGATAGACATCTTGTCTAGCGCCGCCGTGTGCAGGTGGGTGCACCAAGACGCAGGTTTCGGTGGCACACGAATACAACACCACTCACACACACAAGATGGCCAAGCGGAAACAGGATCCAGAGGAGCTGCCCGATGCGCCCGAGAGTAAGGGCAAGGGCAAGAAGGCCGATGACGAGAGCGACAGCGACGAGGTTTGGCGCATTCTTCTCTGCGCACATGCAACGGAGCTCATGCATCGCTAGGACATGGACATGGTGAACGTCGACTTCGAGTGGTTCGATCCCAATCCGGAGGTCGACTTCCACGGCCTGAAATCCTTGCTGCGCCAGCTTCTCGATGTCGACAACCAGCTGTTTGACCTCAGCGAGCTCGCCGACCTCATATTGTCGCAGCCGTTGCTGGGCAGCACTGTCAAGGTCGACGGCATGGAAACGGATCCCTATGCTTTCTTGACCGTGCTGAACCTGGAGACACACAAGGTACCGCCAGTCGACTGCGTGTGGTGTGTTGTGGAACTAACGCAGTACAGGACAAGAAGGTAATCCGCGACCTCCACGCCTATCTGAGCAAGAAGGCGCCAGCCCTTCTCCCCGCCGCGCCCGCGCAGATCGGCCTGATCCTCACCGAGCGCTTCATCAACATGCCCCACGAGATCGTGCCGCCCATGTACACGATGCTCATGGAGGAGATCCAGTGGGCCGTCGACGAGAAGGAGCCCTACGCCTTCACACACTACCTCGTGCTCTCCAAGGCATACTCCGAGGTCGCTTCGAGTCTGCCTGCCGTCGGCCAGCCCCCCAGCAAGAAGAAGAAGGCGGGCAAGGCGGACGACGAGACCTTCTACTTCCACCCGGAGGACGAGATGCTGCACCAGCACGCTGTTGGCCACACGACCTTTGACTATGATACCCCGGTCGACGAGGGCGCAAGCGACAGCAAGAGAGCGTTCCAGGAGATGGGCGTCAAGCCCCAGGGCCATGTGACGTTGATCGAGGCGGGCAAGTTCGCTGGTGCCGTCGAGGCCGTCAAGTCGTTCCTGAGCGGCCAGTAGTCATCAACTTGAATCGATAAATGAACAAACACCGGACTGAACCCAAAGGCGTGCAGTGACTCTAACTGGTGTTACATTCCTACGCACACAAGCCGAATCTAAATAAGAACCAAAGGAAATGGTAATGCTTGCTCCTATTGACACAGCCAGCTCTCTCCCACCCTCTTCTTTCGCTACTTTACACATGCGCGTGAATCAACCAATGACAACCTTGCCCTCCTCGGGGAAGTCGTATGCGGGCACCTCGAGGTTGAGGGGCGCGGGTCCCTTTCTTATGCGGCCAGAGATGTCGTAGTGGGATCCGTGGCAGGGGCAGAACCAGCCGCCAAAGTCGCCGGCCTCGCCGATGGGCACACAACCGAGATGGGTGCAGACGCCTGTATTCGTTAGCTTCCTTGTCGGCGTGCTGCGTGCGTGTGGGTAGTCGTACCCAACATGATCAGCCACTCAGGCTTCTGGACGCGGTCGCCGTCGGACTGGGGGTCACGCAGAGACTCCCACTTGGTGTCCTCGGCCTCCTTGATCTCGCTCTCGGTGCGGTGGCGGATGAAGACGGGCTTGCCTCGCCACTTGATAATGACCTGTGCTGTCTTTAGCTGCCGTCCAATTCATCTTCAGTGTAGCGGGGAACGCACGTTCTTGCCCTCGGGAATGGCAGCGAGATCGATCTCGACCTTGGCCTGCGCCAGAACGTCGGCGGAGGCGGACATGTTGACGAGGAAGTCTGTCGCGCAATGCGTTAGCCGGTGTGCTCTCCATCGAACAGCAGCTCCTCATCATCCGCAAAACAGCCAATTGCTCGCCAGCAGCCTCCAATCCACCATGGGTCGTGCTTTCGTCGCTTGTCCGAGCTCTGCGGTGCCGTTCGCGGGCGCTGCAAGGTGGGTGGTCTTACCCTGGACGGTCGCCTTCGCGCCAAGAGCGGACAGGGCGCCCATTGTGCCGACCATGAAGTACTGGAAGACCTTGGTGCTCTGCTCGCCGTTCTTGTTCCGGTAGGCGGCAAACGAGGGGATCTTGGTGCTGTCGGCGCTGCCCTTGAAGGGGCTGTCGAACGACGACGCCGACGCGTTACGGGTCTGCATGGCGGTGCAGCCCGCCCGGGCGACGGGCATCTGGTGGGCTGTCCATGATCGTGCGACGGCACGGGCGCTGTTGGCGAGGGCGGGCATCGTGGACGGGGGGTGCGGGTTGGGGTGATGGAAGATGTCGTCGAGCGAAGAATTGGCAGGGACAAGAGAGTTGCAGTAGGTAATCATCAGTTTTGCCGCGCCGTGATTGGCAGCTGCCCGCCTCGCCGCTTCCCGGAACATCAACCTCGACGTTCGTCACAGCCTCACAGGAAACACACCAACATTGTTTGTGATTGCGCCCTCAAGCTGCTTTAGCACTCTGCTTCTGAAAAGTCTGAACACAAACGTGAATTCTCTGAGAGTTGTCGAGCAGTCTTCTATACAGGATTCTAGAGCTTCAGAAGATGACAACGCTGCAGGAGACTGCAATGATTTTGCATAGCTTAAGAAGAGGTTCTGGCGTTGGTGCCTGTTATCCGGCAAACCTGAGCAAGGCAAGGTACAGTTAGCACGAGCGCGTCGCTCTCTTTCACTTCACTTTCATTGCCGGACTGCATGGCCATCGTGTTGCTCTCCAGCCTGTGTTACACTCTCGACGACGTCTACATCTCATACCAGTTTTCTATCGCCATTAGACTCTCCAAGTCATCGCCATGTCTTTGCATGACACAAGCATCAAGCCTCACCACGAGCTAGCTCGTACGAGTGCACCCACGAGAATGGACTCAGACTCATCACCTCCACCTAAAAAACTCAAGATGATCACCGACGACAGCTCCCAGCACTTAGACTACACGCACATCTCTACTGGCAAGCTTGAAGTGTTGGATACAGCCAAAGACACCCCGGACCAACAGCCACTCAATCTCTCTTACTATACGGGCGACATGTTCGCAGACGCGCCGAGAGGCACGGTGCTGATCCATGCGTGCAATACGCAAGGTCACTGGGGCGCCGGCATCGCAAAAGCCTTCAAGACCATCTACCCCAAAGCACACGCTGACCACAATAAATTCTGCACCAAAGACCACACCAAGGCAAGCCCGGTGCCAACAGGAACAGCACAGCTTCTTGCGCCGTGTGATGGAGATGTGCAGCATTGGATCGGCTGCCTCTTCACGAGCGCAAAATACGGCAAGAACAAGGACAAGCCGGATATGGTCGTTCGCAACACAATCGCATCAATGCAAATGCTGCTAGAGCTGATCAGCCAGGTGGATGGTGAGATTACAGAGATGCGCATGTGCAAGATCAATAGCGGCAAGTTTGGTGTTGCTTGGGAGAGGACGGAGGAGGCTTTGAAGAGCATTGTCTTGAAGCCAGAGTGGCGTACAAAGATTGACGTTTGGGAGCCGGCAGAGTGAAGCTGGAAATCCCTGTATGTTGCAGCTCAAATTGTGGTGTTCACGGCCCAGGAGTCGAGGATGACTACAAATTAAGAATAGTGCAGCCAGCATGAACAAACGCAAAGTGGATCCCTGTGCTGTCATTTCTGTCGTGTGTCGAATCGTCCCTTCCACTTCCTCTTCTCGAGGCGGGGTAAACATCACCGAGCTCAAAATAAACAAATGCGAGGGCGCCAAAGCCACATCCATTACGAACCGCGTCCTTTATTGTTTCAAGCATGATCCACGTCTTTGTAGAGGCTGCATCTGTCTGAACACGGAGCACCAATCACGTCGCGATCGAACCGCACCCCTGCGGCGGTCTAAGTGCGGGAGAGGACCGTTTGGGTAAAACGCACGGCCGCGTCCACCGCTCGACGCGACTTTGTCAACGGTGGAGACAACACACTCACTTCACTATCACCGCCGCGAGCTCACACTCTCTCACCACCCAGTAACCACCGTTGACGCACACCGCAGCTTTCTTCACTTCTCCACCTTGCCACAAACGAGGATGCACACGTTTTCCAGCAAATAGAAACACAACAGCTCACTATGGAGGGACCGCTCTCCCCTGGAGCCGCTAATGGCAGCTCACGAGCACCGAGTCCCACGCCGCCCACCATCGACCCTCAGATAATCGTCGACTACCTGGAAAAGGTTCTCGGCGTCAATCTGGGCGCTTCAGAGCGAGATCTCTATGCGCCTGGAAGCTTGCTCTCCGACGACAAGCGCACCGACACCCTGCAGAGATGCGCGCAGTTCTCGAAGGAGAACCAGTTGGTGCTCTATATCATCAAGGAGAGAAGCGCTGAGGCTGCCGTTGACGGGTTGGACGAGACGAACGGCGAGTACATGCGAGCGTAGAGCATGCGCTCGAGCTAACATCCGGGCAGGCGTCTCCCAACACCACACGTACACTGTTTCCACCGAAATCACCGCATCTCCTCATTGCGCAGCATTTGTTGTCCTTCAGAAGCGCCCGATACCCTTAGACTCCTCGATACCCCTCAGCGACCAAGTTACGATTTCGACCCTTCCCGGTTTCATACTTTCTAATAACAATTCGTCGCAAGATGGCGCTCCCTTCGAGTTCATCCATTCGTATATTCAATCTGCATTCGAACCGTATTTTGACAGCTACACGAAGACAAAGAACCAACGCAACCAGAAGGAGATGTACAGCAAGGGCGAGAGTGACTCGAGGACAGGCATCTCGGCAGCGAAAAAGAAGATGGCAGAGCTGGCGTTGGCAATGCAGCACCTGTCCGACAATGCCGACATTCCCGAACTGCTCTTGCCATTGCACCCCCACATTCAGCTGGCCCTGCAAGATGCGGAGCGACAAGGCTTGAAGCCCTTTCCGGATCTGATTCCCTCCGCCATTGTGCAGGACAGCGTCTTTCTCAATCAGCTACAAGGAACGGTCAACGGATGGATCAAATCCATACAAACCATCACCAAAACGACTCGTGATGTCTCCACCGGCACAGCTGCTCAGGAAATCAACTTCTGGATCTCGATGGAGTCTAGGCTGCATGATATCGAAGCCCAACTCAGTAGTGCTGGGGTCAGGTTGACCCTGGATGTGCTCAAGAATGCGAAACGATTCCAGGCCACGGTCAGCTTCAGCGCGGATACTGGATTGAAGGAGACAACCGACCTGGTGCAGAAGTACAACTCCCTCATGAAAGAGTTCCCACTGGACCAGTTGCATACCTCGACGTCGCTCGTTGCTGTTGAAGATGCCATCAACCAGATCTTCAACCACCTCAACAAGAAGCTTCGTATTTGCCCGTATCCGATTCGTCGAGCTTTGCCTCTTGTTGAAGCTATCTCCGCTGACCTCGATGTTGAGTTGCACAAGAAGCTATCTGGGCGCTCCTTGATGCACATGGACTACCCCGAATTCCAAGCAATCATGGACGTCGCGGAAAAGATCTGGCGCACATGGGAGGATGATGTGAAGGAGTTCACGAACGTTGCTCGTGAAGTGACGAGGCGAAGGAATGAGAAGTTCATTCCCATCAAGATCAACCCGCGCCATCGAGAGACCGAGGAGCGTATCCGCTACGTTACCACTTTCAGGAAGAACCATGAGCAGCTGCAGCGCACCATTGTCAACGTCCTTGGCACCCAGTCCACGCTGTCTGATGGTTCACAGACCAAGGAAGTGATCATCGAGGAGATCGGCGACGTTGACGCCGTGAAGGAGGTCAAAGAAGCTTACGACGTCCTGAAAGACGTGGATGTTTTGGACGTGTCGCCAGAGGGTACGCGCTTGTTTGAGCAGGCGGAGCAGAAGTACAACGAACGCACTTCGCGCGTCGAGAACTCCATCATTGCTAGACTGCGCGACCGTCTCGGAACTGCCAAAACTGCCAGCGAGATGTTCCGAGTCTTCTCCAAGTTCAATCCCCTCTTTGTGCGACCCAAGATTCGGGGAGCCATCTCGGAGTACCAGACACAGCTCATCGAAAGCGTCAAGCAGGACATCCAAGCGCTTCATGAGCGTTTCAAGCGCCAGTACGCGAACTCCGAAGCACACGCGATGGCACAACTCCGCGACTTTCCGCCAGTTTCTGGAGCCGTTATCTGGGCTCGGCAGATCGAAATCCAGCTCGAAAAGTACATGGGCAAGGTCGAGGACATCCTGGGGAAAGACTGGGTTCTCCATGCCGAAGGACAGAAGCTTCAAGCGGAGAGCAACATGTTCAAGAAGAAGCTGGATACACGCCCCATCTTCGAGGGCTGGTTGCAAGCAGTCGCGCGCAACAAGCTTTCAATCTCTGGACGTCTGTTTCTTGTCAGCAGGAATCGAGCCGCGGGCAACATCCTGGAGCTGAATGTGAACTTCGATGGTCAGGTCATTGCTCTTTTCAAAGAGGTGCGTAATCTGACGTGGCGTGGCTATCAGATCCCGCACGGCATCAACAACATCTCGAAAGAAGCCAAGCGAGTCTATCCCTACGCTGTTAGTCTGATGGAGAGTGTCAGAACCTATACTCAGACCGTTCGCTCGATATCTGAATTGAGTGGGGTCAGTCTTCTGCTCAACAACTATGCCAACGATGTACAAGTTCTTGTTGGAAAGGGTGTACCTCTCAAGTGGGAGTCGTTCGTCCATGCATATGACTTGCATGTTCGTCAATCCGGGTTCCCTGCTGGAGCAGGAAGTGTCCGGAGCGAGAGCAAGCACGTTCAGTTCGTCCGTGACTTCCAGGCTGCAACATCTCTGCTTCAAACCAAGGTCGCAACTCTTGTAGGCATCAACGCTGTCGTCGACAAAGCGTTGAAGGAACTAGAGGTATGCCCATACAACAAGGAGGTTTTCCAGCAAAATTTGGAAATCATTCAGAAGTCCGTTGATCAGCTCAATCTTGAGAACTACGCCAACCTCGCAACCTGGGTGTCAGACATGAATGTTCGTATCGAGTCCATCCTTCTTGTACGCCTGAACCGCGCCATATCGCAGTGGATCGATGTCTTCAACAACGGTGGCGAAGACGATAGTGACCGCCGGCCTACAAGCGAACCCGCAGGCGGGGATGCGAACGAAATCAAGCCGTCACTGGCTCGACTAACACTAGAGATCACCATGCGAAACCAAGTCATCTACCTGAGTCCTCCAGTGGAATACGCCCGCGCGAGCTGGCTTGAGCAACTTCAGCAGTGGCTCGCCGTCGTATGCACACTCCAGAAGATCAAAGCTTCGCGATACGAGATTCGACTGGAGTCAACAAAGGATGCTGCCAGCAACCAGTTCTCGGGGCTTCCAAGCAAGTGTACTGGCTCACTGATTGAAGTATACGGCGCCGTTGAGGGCAAGCTAGGCAACATCTCTGCGTATGTTGACGAGTGGCTTCAATTCCAGTCATTGTGGGATCTACAGTCCGATCACGTTTACGACATACTTGGGGAAGATCTCTCACGATGGCTGCAACTTTTGCAAGAGATCCGTAAGACTCGCTCTACGTTCGACAACTCAGATATCAGCCGTCGTTTCGGCTACGTCACGGTCGACTACGACCAAGTACAGGTCAAAGTAAACGCCAAATACGACCAGTGGCAACAAGAGATTCTCACGAAGTTTGCCGGCAGGCTCGGTCAGCGTATGAACGAGGTATACGTTGAGATCTCGAAAGCTCGTAAAGATCTTGAGGTGCAGACCCTTGAAGCGTCTTCTACCGCTCAGGCTGTGTCGTTCATCACAACCGTTCAGCAATGTAAGCGCCAGGTAATGGAATGGGAACCCGAGATTTCAACCTTTCGTCAGGGGCAAGCCACTCTGAACCGACAGCGCTACCAATTCCCGCAGAACTGGCTACCGATGGAGCAGATTGACCACGAATGGCAGACCCTGACTGAAGTCCTGAGCCGGAAGACCAAAATTGCCGACGATCAAGCCGATGCACTTCGAGCCAAGATCGCTGCTGAAGACAAGATTGTCAACCAGAAAATCTCCGACGTGACTACCGAATGGGCTGCGGAGAAGCCGGTAGCTGGAGACCTTGCCCCAGAAGAGGCAGCCGCCATCCTTGCTAGATATGACAAGAGAATCGACCAATTGACGACCGAGTCTAGTAATCTTTCGAAAGCGAAGGACGCTCTGGGACTTCCCCCGTCGCCTATCACCATCCTCAATGACCTCTACGACGAAGTACATGACTTTAAGCAGGTCTGGTCAATTCTTGATTCTGTTTGGAAACGTATCAATGACCTTCGTGAGGAGCTTTGGACCAGCATACAACCTCGTCGACTCAGAAAGATTCTTGAGGACCAGATGCAAGACACCAAGGAGATGCCGGCGAAGCTCCGACAATACCAAGCTTTTGATCATGTTCAGAATACCTTGAAGCAACTCAGCAAGGACAATGTCATACTCTCAAAGCTACGGTCTGATGCCGTGCGCGAACGTCACTGGGTCAAGATTTTCAAGCAACTCAGGCCTCAGAAGAGGTACTCCCCAACTCAAATGACTTTGGGCGACGTTTGGGACCTCAAATTGGGACCTAGCGAGAAAGTAATTGAAGATGTCATCAGCCAAGCCACAGGCGAGATGGCGCTGGAAGAGTTTATCAGGCAGGTTCGCGAGACCTGGCAAGATTATACGCTCGAGCTGGTCAACTACCAGAACAAGTGTCGCCTCATCAAGGGCTGGGACGAACTCTTCGCCAAGTGCAGTGAGAACCTCAACTCATTGCAAGCTATGCGTCACTCCCCGTACTACAAGGAGTTTGAAGAAGAGGCCTCCGCGTGGGAGGACAGACTTAATCGCGTCCACGTATTATTCGATGTCTGGATCGATGTCCAGCGCCAGTGGGTCTACCTGGAAGGAGTCTTTACAGGCAATGCCGACATCAAGAGTCTCTTACCAATGGAGTCCTCCCGCTTCCAGAACATCAACACAGAGTTCTTGGCTGTTATGAAGAAGGTCTCCCGTCAACCAAGTGTACTCGAAGTACTCAACATCTCTGGTGTTCAGAAATCACTCGAGCGCCTCGCTGATCTCCTCAACAAGATCCAGAAAGCCCTCGGGGAGTATCTCGAGCGTGAACGTGTAGCATTTCCTCGTTTCTACTTTGTCGGTGACGAGGATCTCCTCGAGATCATCGGTAACAGCAACGATGTTCTCCGCATTGCCAAGCATTTGAGGAAGATGTTTGCTGGAATTTCTGGCCTCACCACTGATGATGATGGTGTCATTACAGGTTTCACTTCCAAGGAGGGCGAAGAGGTGAAGCTGCGCAAGAAGATATCGCTTGTCCAGACACCGAGAATCAACGAGTGGCTTGGTGCACTCGAGCTGAACATGAAGACCACTCTAGCGGAACTGACATTTGAGGCTTTCGAGGACTTCGCCCAGCTCATGACTGCTGATACAATGGACCTAGCCGCCTTCAACGACTACATTGCCAAGTACCCGACTCAAGTTGTCGTACTTGGAACTCAAATCGCGTGGACTCAGACCGTCGAGACGTCTCTCACCGCAGAAGGCACCACGCTTCCCGATCTTTACGACAAACAGGTCAAAGCCCTCAAGCTGTTGGCTGACGCAGTCCTTGGCGACCTTGAGCCTATCCATCGTAGGAAGTGCGAAGACCTCATTACCGAGTTCGTCCACCAACGCGATGTCATTCACAAGCTGCAAAAAGTTGGCGCTCACTCGCCGACTCATCACATGTGGCTTTTATCGATGAGATACGTGTACGAGCCTGGCAATGATTTGCTGAAGCGTCTAAGGATCAAGATGGCCAATGCTGTCCTTGATTATGGATTCGAGTACTTGGGTGTAGCCGATCGTCTTGTCAGAACTCCACTTACCGATCGCTGCTTCCTCACACTCACCCAGGCTATGTGTCAGCGTCTTGGTGGTTCGCCATACGGACCCGCAGGTACAGGAAAGACCGAATCAGTCAAAGCGCTTGGTGTGCAGCTTGGCCGCTTCACTCTTGTCTTCTGCTGTGACGACACCTTTGACTTCCAAGCTATGGGACGCATTTTCCTCGGTATCTGCCAAGTTGGTGCATGGGGCTGTTTCGACGAGTTTAACCGTCTTGAGGAGCGTATCCTGTCGGCTGTCTCACAGCAGATTCAGAACATCCAACTCGGTCTCAAGAAGGGGGCCGAAGATGAAAAGACTCAAATTGAGCTCATTGGTCGCCAGCTGAAGGTCAATGGCAACACAGGCGTTTTCATTACGATGAATCCTGGGTATGCCGGCCGTTCCAACTTACCAGACAACCTGAAGAAGCTATTCCGAAGCATCGCGATGTCTAAGCCTGATAAAGAGCTCATCGCTGAAGTCATGCTTTACTCCCAGGGTTTCTCCCAAGCCAGAGATCTCTCGAAACAGGTTGTCCCCTTCTTCGACAGCTGTGCTTCTAGTCTATCCAAGCAAGCCCATTACGATTTTGGTCTTCGTGCACTCAAGAGTGTGCTCGTCAGTTCTGGTGGGCTTAAGCGAGCTCGCATCGCCGTCATAGACACCAAAGAGGCAGATGAAGCTATTATGGAGCCTCAGATCATTGTTCAGAGTCTGCGAGAGACCATTGCTCCTAAGCTCATTCGCTCTGACGTCGACATCATGAGGAGCATTGAGGAAGAGGCCTTCCCAGGGGTCCGATACATCCCAGCGGCTCTCGACAAGCTGACTGAAGCCATTCGCAAACAAGCAGCTCAATCAAAGCTGGTTGTCAGTGAAGCTTGGATGACCAAAATCATCCAGCTTTATCAAATTCAGAACTTGCATCACGGTGTTATGATGGTGGGATCTTCAGGCTCTGGCAAGTCAGCAGCATGGAGGACGCTCCTAGCTGCAATGCAAGCAGTAGAAGGCGTAGAAGGCGTATGCCACGTCATCGACCCCAAGGTCATGTCCAAGGAGCAACTCTACGGCACTCTGGATAGCACAACCCGAGAATGGAGCGATGGTCTCTTCACTGGAATTCTCCGCAAGATCGTCGACAACCTACGCGGTGAAGATAGCAAGCGTCATTGGATTGTGTTTGATGGAGACGTCGACCCGGAGTGGGTGGAGAACCTGAACTCCGTTCTCGATGACAACAAGCTACTTACCCTGCCTAACGGTGAGCGTCTCAACCTTCCGTCCAACGTACGCATCATGTTCGAAGTTGAGACGCTCAAGTACGCCACACTGGCTACAGTGTCTCGTTGCGGTATGGTGTGGTTCAGCGATGACACCGTCAACGTCGACATGATGATTGACAACTACATTGAGAATCTCAAGACTACTGCATTCGAGGATATCGAAGATGACTCCGTTGCGCCAGGGCAAATGTCACAGAGCACACTTGCCACTCAGGGACTGATCGCAGACTTCCTGAAAATCAAACTTACCCAAGACCGCTTCATCGAGAAGGCGCTGAGCATGGCGCGAAAATTCAAGCACATCATGGAATACACCGACATCCGCGCTCTCAACACCCTGTTCTCTCTGCTCAACAAGGCATGCCGCAACGTCATTGAGTACAACGTCCAGCATCACGATTTCCCGCTTGAGGACGACAAGATGGAGGCTTATCTTTCCAAGAAGCTGCTGGTCGCCATTGTGTGGGCGCTCGTCGGTGACTGCCCACTGTCAGACCGCAAGCAGTTTGGTGATCTTTTAGCTGGCATGACTGACGTTGAGCTACCACTCCTCAACGAATCCACTTCCCTCATCGACTATGACGCCAAACCCGAGAAGCCAGACTGGGATATGTGGCAGAACCAGGTACCCAACGTTGAGGTCAACACCCACTCCATCGTGCAAACCGACGTTGTCATCCCAACCCTGGACACTGTCCGACACGAAGACGTTCTCTACTCGTGGCTTGCTGAACATAAGCCACTGCTGCTTTGTGGGCCGCCAGGTTCCGGTAAAACTATGACGCTGTTCAGTGCTCTTCGCAAGCTTCCTAATATGCAGGTCGTTGGTCTCAATTTCTCCAGCGCAACAACTCCCGACCTACTGATCAAGACTTTCGAGCAATACTGCGAGTACAAGAAAACTGTTAATGGCGTTCAGCTCACACCAACTCAAATAGGTCGCTGGCTCGTCATTTTCTGCGACGAGATCAATCTGCCCGCACCTGACAAGTATGGCACTCAACGTGCGATCTCCTTCTTGCGTCAGCTCGTCGAGCACAACGGCTTCTGGAGAACTTCCGACAAGACTTGGGTCACTCTTGACCGCATCCAGTTCGTTGGTGCCTGTAATCCTCCAACAGACGCTGGTCGTACGCCTATGGGCCTACGTTTCCTCCGCCACGCCCCTCTTGTCATGGTCGATTACCCTGGTGAGCAGTCGCTCCTTCAGATTTACGGCACGTTCAACAGCGCTGTACTGAAGATCATTCCAACTCTACGCGGTTACTCAGACGCCCTGACTAGGGCCATGGTCCAATTGTATTCCGAATCACAGATTAGATTCACACCTGACATCCAGCCTCACTACGTTTACTCTCCTCGTGAGCTCACACGCTGGGTGCGTGGTATCTACGAAGCTCTCCGACCGCTCGAGACACTACCAGTCGAAGGTCTCATCCGAATCTGGGCTCACGAAGCCTTGCGACTTTTCCAAGATCGTCTCATCGCCGAGGATGAGCGAGCGTGGACTGAAGAATGTGTCCACCGTGTTGCATTAGAGCACTTCCCCACCATTGATGAAGACAAGGCTCTCGGTGGACCGATCTTGTTCTCCAACTGGTTGTCGAAGAACTATGTGCCAGTCGAGCGTGAGCACCTCCGAGACTTTGTCAAAGCACGCCTTCGCACGTTCTGTGACGAGGAGGTCGACGTTCCTCTCATTCTGTTCAACGACGTCCTGGAACACGTCCTTCGCATCGATCGAGTATTTCGTCAGCCTCAGGGTCATCTCATCCTCATTGGTGTCAGTGGTTCAGGAAAGACTACTTTGTCACGCTTTGTGGCTTGGATGAACGGTCTGAGCGTTTACCAGATCAAGGTTCATGGCAAGTACACGGGCGATGACTTCGATGAAGATCTTCGCAACGTACTCCGTCGCTGTGGTTGCAAGGGCGAGAAGATCTGTTTCATTCTCGACGAAGCCAACGTTCTGGACTCGGGCTTCCTGGAGCGCATGAACACACTGCTCGCCAACGCTGAAGTGCCTGGTCTGTTTGAAGGGGACGAGTACGCGACTTTGATGACGTCTATCAAGGAAGGCGCTCAGCGACAGGGCATCATCCTCGACTCCCAGGAAGAGCTCTACAAGTGGTTCACCGAGCAGATTGTCAAGAACCTGCACGTGGTCTTCACAATGAACCCTCCTGAGGAAGGCCTATCTTCCAAGGCCGCCACCAGTCCCGCGCTGTTCAACCGTTGTGTACTTAACTGGTTCGGAGATTGGTCAGACCAGGCTTTGTACCAGGTCAGTTCTGAGTTGACTCAGTCCGTGGATTTGGACCGATCAAACTATGTTGCGCCAGACAGCATTCCAATCGCTTATCGCGGGCTCAGCCTTCCACCCTCTCACCGCGAGAGTGTAGTCAATGCAATGGTGGCCGTCCATCACTCTTTGCGAAGCAAGAACAACAAGCTGCAGAAGACGCAGAACCGGAAGATGTACTTGACACCTCGCCACTTCTTGGACTTCGTTGCGCAATACGTCAAGCTCTATAACACAAAGCGCGAGGATCTTGAGGAGCAGCAACGTCATCTCAACGTCGGTCTCGAGAAGCTCCGCGAAACATTCGACAAAGTCAAAGAACTGCGAGTGAGTCTTGCTGAGAAGAAGACGCAGCTTGAACAGAAGTCTGCAGAAGCAAACCAGAAATTGCAGCAAATGGTTGCAGATCAACGGCAGGCCGAGGAGAAAAAGACGGGCG
Source organism: Phoma sp. RAV-16-625 (assembly GCA_004335185.1). NCBI lineage: Eukaryota > Fungi > Ascomycota > Dothideomycetes > Pleosporales > Didymellaceae > Phoma > Phoma sp. RAV-16-625. The sequence continues at coordinate 33,742 of SAUA01000184.1, read as the reverse complement.
CTAAGCAACTAGAAGCACAACTCCAACAGGACCGCGAAGAAATTCAGAAGCGAAGCGTAGTAGTCAACCAAGACCTGGCTGCAGCTGAGCCTGCTGTCATCGAAGCACAGAAGAGTGTTCAGAATATCAAGCGACAGCACTTGACCGAAGTCCGATCCATGGGCAACCCGCCAGCTGGTGTCAAGCTGGCTTTGGAAGCTGTGTGTACGCTCCTTGGCCACAAGCCCGACAGCTGGAAAACCATCCAAGGTATCGTCAGGCGCGATGACTTCATTGCCAGTATTGTTGCCTTTGACAACGAGAGGCAGATGACTGCTCCACTCCGTAGGAAGATGCAGGCAGAGTATCTGTCAAAAGAGGATTTCACCTTCGAGAAGGTCAACCGTGCATCGAAGGCTTGTGGTCCACTTGTACAGTGGGTCTCAGCACAGGTCACATACTCAGATATTCTCGATCGAGTTGGACCTCTCCGTCAAGAAGTCTTCGACCTCCAGCAGGAGCTCGAGAAGACTGAAGAGGGTGCACGTGAGACCCAGATCTTGATTGCAAAACTCGATCAGAACATCAAGCGGTACGAGGAGGACTACGCTGTGTTGATCAGCCAGACATCAGCCATCAAGAACGAGATGGCCACTGTCCAATTCAAGGTCGATCGCAGTGTGCGTCTCCTCGACAGTCTATCCTCCGAGCGATCGCGATGGGAGGAGAGTAGCAAGTCCTTCGATTCACAGATTGACACCATCATCGGAGATGTTCTTGTTGCTGCCGCCTTCATTGCCTACGCTGGTTACTATGACCAGCAGTACAGGAAGGCTTTGACCGAAGACTGGTATGAGCATCTCAAGAACTCTGGCATCAGCTTCAAAACACCCAACTCATTTACGGAGTACCTTTCGACTGCCGATGACCGACTTACATGGCAGCACAACGGTCTGCCTGTTGACGACCTGTGCACCGAAAATGCCATTATCCTCCAGCGCTTCAACCGCTACCCGCTCATCATCGATCCATCTGGCAGGACGACTGAATTCTTGCAGAACGAATGCAAGGACCGTCGTCTCACCGTCACGAGCTTCCTGGACGACTCCTTTACAAAGCAGCTTGAGAGCTCTTTGCGTTTTGGTAACCCCATTCTCATCCAAGATGCTGAGCACCTTGACCCGATTCTAAATCATGTCCTCAATAAGGAGTACCAGAGGACCGGAGGCCGTTGTTTGATCCAACTCGGCAAGCAAGAAATTGATTTCTCGTCATCATTCCGACTCTATCTCTCGACTCGCGACCCCTCTGCCAACTTTGCACCCGACATCTGCAGTCGCACCACATTCGTCAACTTTACAGTCACGCAGAGCAGCTTGCAGACCCAGACTCTCAATGAAGTCCTCAAGTCTGAGCGGCCTGATGTAGACGAGCGACGCTCCAATCTCATCAAAATGCAGGGCGAGTTTGCTGTTCATTTGCGCCGACTTGAGAAGCGTCTTCTGGAAGCTCTCAACGAGTCTCGAGGTAACATTCTCGATGACGACCGTGTCATCGAGACCCTGGAGACTCTCAAAAAAGAGGCAAAGGACATATCAGACAAGGTCTCGGAGACCGCCGGTGTCATGACGGAGGTCGAAACCATCACCAAGGAGTACACTGTCGTTGCTCGTTCTTGTTCGGCTATTTTTGCAGTCCTGGAGCAACTGCATCACCTTAACCACTTCTACCAGTTTTCTCTTCAATACTTTACCCAGATCTTTGAAACCGTGCTCAAGAAGGTCAAGAATGGCTCCAACACGAACCACGCGGCACGCATCGACCAAATCATCACCGAGCTCTTCGTAGATGCCTACCGTCGCACTTCATTGTCGCTGCTACAAAAGGACCGCGTCACTTTTGCAATGCTCCTCGTACAAGCGGCGCCGTACAAGATGGACAAGACCCTCATCGACAAGATTCTTGATGTGGATGTAGAAGCAGTCGATGTTTCTACACAGCCTGAGCGTAAAGAGGAAGTATTGCAACGCGCAAGCAGGCTATCAATCTTTAAGGGCGAGCTCGAGAAGATCGACGAGAATGTCTGGGATACCTTCCTGACAGAAGAGCTTTGCGAAAAACACGTGCCGCAGGCTTGGCCAGAAGATCTCAACAAGTTTGACAAGCAATTGCGGGCTCTCATCTTGATCAAGTTGTTCCGCGTCGACCGTTTTGTTCCAGCAGTCGAGCGCTTCGTTACTGAAGTGTTCGGTAAAGGCATCCTGGATGCTAGTGGTGACCTTGGCGACATCGTCAAGCAAGTCAACGCCATCACCCCTATTGCACTCAGCTCCAGCCCTGGCTTCGACGCCAGTTACAAGGTCGACAACCTCGTCGAGCGGGAGCGCGTATCATGTTCCAACATTGCCATGGGTTCGAACGAAGGTGCTACAACTGCGGACAAAGCCATTGCCAATGCCGCTACGACTGGCAATTGGGTGCTTGTCAAGAACGTCCATCTGGCCCCTCAATGGCTGCAATCACTTGAGAAGAGACTGGAAGCGCTCAAGCCCAATCCCGACTTCCGCCTCTTCTTGTCGATGGAATCCAGTCCGAAGATTCCGGTCAACCTGCTTCGCGCTTCTCGCGTCTTGTCCTACGAGCAGCCTGCTGGTATCCGCGCCAACATGAAGGACTCGCTGTCATCTCTGGCAGAAAAGGCTATCAAGCCTCCTGTCGAGAAGGCGCGCGTCTACCTCATCTTGTCATTCCTGCATGCTGTGGTTCAAGAGCGTCTACGATACGCGCCAACCCTTGGGTGGAAGGGCTTCTGGGAGTTCAACGATAGCGATGTAAGTGTACCTATTCCGTGACTGCTTGAACAGATACTGACGTCCTGTAGTACGAATGCTGTAGCTTCATTGTCGACACCTGGATCGACACTGTCGCCCAAGGACGTTCCAACATCGCTCCTGCCAAGATTCCATGGGAGATGATTACCACTCTCATCATTGAGATGTACGGCGGCAAAATCGACGACGAAGCAGACTGGCGTACCCTCGCTTCGATCGTGCAAGACTGTATGACGCCCGCAGCCTTCGAAGTCAACTTCAAGCTCGTTAAGGATACCGAACACAGCGTGGGTCTGCAATTGCCCAGCACTACTGGTTGGAAAGACTTCATGCAGTGGGTCAACGATCTTCCTGAGCGTGAGCCGCCTACGTACTTGGGGCTTCCGGCCAACGCAGAGAAGTTGTTACTCGTTGGGCAGGCGAAGGAGATGGTAGGCAATCTCAAGAGGGTTACTGAGATGCTGGATGAAGGGGAACAGATCATGGCCGAGGCTGAGGCTGAGTCGTAAATGCTTCTACTCGTTTCGCACTAGTCATGTAGCTATAGCATGGATGGTCAACGGTGTCTGGGAAGGTTTGTGCATTTGCATGGCGGTAGGGCTGGGCTTCGATATACCCATATACCCGTTGCCTTTGTATGCAAGCGCACACTTTTACATGAAATGGAATTTTCGTAGCATCAAGCAAAAGTTTACGCTGTACACACCAGTTTTTGATGACTTCTTAATACACAAATCCTACCACCACCAGTAGACAAGCCAAAAACGTTAAGCAGCGGTATAACAGCATGCTATGAAGGAGCACTCTTTGTCCTTCCATCATCACTGTTTTAGTCGACCACCTCAGCAGAAGCAGGTTCGAGTGCAACGTATTTCGGGCAACGCAGTGAAAGTCATCTCCACAAGTTCTGTAAACGAAAGCAAGGCTACAAAATCACCTCTCACCCAGATCGTCTCTCACTCCACCACTTCTTTCCCCCTCCACCAACATGTCGTCCAAACTCAAGCGCACCTACAACAATGGACCAAGCCCTATCAGCTCCTCGTCCTCCAGCAGTCAAGCATCAGAAGACGGCGTGCTGGAGTCAGACGACGAGAGCCCATCAGGGAGAAGGGGATGTGCAGCCGTAAACGACATGTCTGAGAGGCAGGCGAGGAAGATCAACAGTGGCAGCTTTGGCATGTTTAATCGCCCGGCTTTGATGGATCATTTACCCTGTTTGTCAAAGCTTAGGAGGAAGAGAAGAAGGACACAGGAGTATAGCGAGTACAGAGGGAGCAGCCGAAGCCAACCCGTCGAGCCGGAGGTACTTATGATTGACGACGATGAAGAAGAAGAAGAAGAAGAAGAAGAAGAAGAAGAAGAAGAAGAAGAAGAAGAAGAAGAAGAAGAAGAAGAAGAAGAAGAAGACGAGCAAAACCTCTTCGTTCCACAATCAGCTTCACAGGCGCAACCCATCACTATCGACGAAGATCCTGAGAGCGACGGAGAATCACAATACGGCGGTCTAACTCCCGAGCGAGCGCGCAAGGTGAAAGAGTACATCCATATCCTCAGTATCGCCGAGACCGCCGAAACCGAACTGCGAACCGCTACGGATGAGCTGACCACCGCTGTGGCCGAGCACGCAACTCTGTCGCAGAAACTCGAGATTATGCATACCACGGCAGACAACAGGATTGCAGAGATCATACAGAAGCGAGATGAAGTAATCAGAATTGCGAATGAGCAGGCGGAGCAGAGGATTCGGCGCGTGAGAGAGAGGGTGCCGGGGAAGAAGCAGAGGTGTGAAGAGAGCATGCAAGATTGGGTTAAGCGTAAGAGTGCGGCTGAGGAGAGGATCGCGGGGTTGGAGGGTGAGGTTGTGAGGGCTGGGGAGAGGAAGGTGGAGTTGGAACGTTTGGGCGGGTTTGAGCTATGTGGTGATGTTAGAGATGCGCAGGCAAAAAACGCAGGAGGGCGAAAGTGACGGTGGAAATCCAAACATGATGTAGAGTGCGTTTTCTAAGGCATACAGGCGAAGTAGCGGTGCATCATGTGGCTGATGAACTTTCACCGTGAACAAAGTTTTAGCGAGCTAGACTTCTTTGGGTATTTAGCTGCAATTCCACTGACTCTCAGCGCGACACCTTACCACCACTGCCTTTCAGAATCCGAACAACATGGCAGTGCACGGCAACGACGTGCCCCACGCTCTTGAGGCAGAGTTCGAGCGCCTCCTCTCGTCAAGCCCAATCGCCAGTCGTCCAACAATCACTTACTCTCCCCCGACCAGCATCACTTCATCGAACCCAGCCAGCGATGCCAATCATGCTGACCCGTCCTATCCTAAGTTTCTAATACTCGACGTCGGCGGCCGTCAATTCAAGATTTCCACGGGTACACTCATCGCCGAATCTGGACTCTTCCAGCGTCAGATGTCAGACCGCTTCCACTGGCAGCCTGAAGCCGATGGATCCTACTTCCTCGACGCGGACCCCGATCTGTTCGAACATCTCTTACGCTTCATGCGCCGACCTTCTGTGTTTCCCCTCTTCTGGTCCAAGGGCCATGGATTTGATTACAGCCTTTACCAGCGTCTGCAAGCAGAAGCGAAATACTTCGAGATAAATGCTTTGCACGATTGGATCCAAAAGCAACACTACCTTGGCGCAGTCACCACTCGCATCTATGAACCTCGGACTCGCGAGCTGAAGAGTATTCGGCAGGAGAGGCTTGATGGGAACGTAAGCGATAACTGGCACTACGTACCACGGGTCCGGAAGACATACATCTGTCCTCGCGGAATTCGTGTGCACTATGGAAACCGGAGTGCTTGTGGGCGGGCTTGTCGCGAGTATCAAGGTGACGATGACACCGAATACGATGAGGAAGACTACCTCGAAGTAGTCAGTGTGCAGAAGGAGGTCGTTCTGGACGAGAAAGTCTGTCAGATGGCCTGAGTATGGCTGCCTAGTCTGGAGGCTACTAACATGGATCGAAGAGGGACATGTGTCGGGCTTGCTTGCTCGAGACAAGAAACTGGGTCAATGTCTGCAAATAACTATGAATGCGACAGGTATTCTAAGCATGTGTTACATAGGGTGTGAATCTAAACCTGAATGTGTCATGTTCTCCGCGGGAGACGGAATGACAGCCGAGCCTGACCATTCACGTTCATTCTCTTTTCTGCAAGTTCTAGTACATTCCGTTCACGCAGGCAAAGTGCGCTGTGATATACATGATAGAATGTGCTTGCCCATGCGACTATTACGCAAACAGAGCATTCCCACTGTTCAGCGAGGCTACTTGTCAGGTAACATGTCAATTCCGACTAACCCAATTGTGTGGAGGCTCAAAATTGTACATTTCTAGCGTACTCACAGACTTTCAACCCCTTATAGAATCCCAGTTTGATAAGCTTTCTATGCCTTAAAGGCTGATCATCGCCTCCGATCGGACAAAGTGAGAAGTGGCCAATCTCAGCGTGATCATACGTGTGCTAGCTGCATCTTTACGCTCCACAGGGAACTTTAATACCCATGCCCACATATTGACTTTGCACTTGTCGGTATGTGACCGAGAAGTGGTGTAGATCTCAAGAATGATGTAACTGCATCCAAAGCTATCAAAGACCGAGGAAAACATTAACAGTAGCTCGATCTACCATGGGAATGCTGTAAAAAAATATGTTCCTTTAGCTTCAAGAGATGCAATGCAGTGTCAACGCTTTAAAAATGCTTATGCCTCCATAACAATGTATCTGACGTAGCTGTCATGACGCGCTACCTAAGTATTGCGAAACTCGTACAGGCTACACAGTTGTCTGTGAAGCTGTCGTGCGGCACGGATGTAGCCCAGGAACACTCTACCATGACTCCATTTCATCGTAATGTCAAGATACGTCTCTTGCAAAACAAATCTCTGGGTATGAGATGTGTGTTGAATGAGGGCAACCTAACGCTTGCGTAGTGTGGATGACGTCACAGTTGCTGGCTGACGCTCTGCTGCTGCCTACGGTCCCACGTAGCGATAGCGCAATATGTTCTTGATATACACACCCGCATGATAAATACATAGGCTGCCAGCGTCTTTATAAGCAACTGCTTTTCGTTGAAGCCAGCGTGCGACAATTCAATCCTTAGACCTCCACCTCTTCCTCAGCCTACACTTGCACTTCACCAGCTCAAACTTGCAATGGCAGCGACCCCAAAGAAGATCAACCGGTCTAGATTCTATTTTGAATGGAAGGGCCATCAGATACAAGATATTGCCACGTTCCATGCCATTGCCACGGAACGGAGACCAAATACGCCTATCGTATACCTCGCGGGCGACTCCTCACTTGACAACAAATACTGGGTACAGTCTGATAAGGACCTGCAAGTCCGGGTACCCTCAATATATAAGCATACGTTGGACAAACCAACACCTAAGCCTGATGTCGCATTCTGGATGAATCACTTCCTAGGCGATCGCGCAACGTGCATTAACACCGCCGTGGAAGAGTCCATGCTTCGCGAACGAGACCAGGAGCTGCTCTCACACGATGAATTCATTCGTGACAACATTACATCTGAAGACGTGCTAATCGTCAGCGTGGGCGCCAATGACATTGCGCTCAAACCGCTCCCCAGAACGATCCGGCACATGCTCCAGCTGGCCTGGGCGACTCCTCGGTCTTCGCTCGAAAATGGAACAGCCTGGTCGCTCGGATACTTCAGAGAAATGTTTGGCCCGAGAGTTCAAGACTACGTTGAGCGAATGACGGCAAAAACGAGGCCACGAGCCGTCATCATCTGCATGATCTACTTCCCGCTTGAATGGGGTCTTGGTCAGCAGAGCTGGGCTGATACTCAGCTCAAGGCTTTAGGCTATAACACATGGCCTGGACAGCTACAGACGGCCATCAGCGCATTATATCGGGTGACGACGCAGAGCATCACAGTTGAGGGCACTGAGGTTGTGCCTTGCGCTCTACACGAAGTTCTGGATGGGAAAGTTGCAAAGGATTACACTGCCAGAGTCGAACCTAGCGAAGAGGGTGGCAAAAAAATGGCAAGAAAGTTTGTCGAGCTTTTAGAAGGAATTATCTCTACTGAATGACCACGAGCGGATGTGCAGAAAAGGGGCGGCGGATACTAGGATAGACTGTCACATATGTCCCACGCCCCCTTGCTTTCCTCCAGCTTTGCGAACTGCAACAGTATTCAGCCCAATGACTTCGTCACTCTCCTTTTCTCGGTCAAATCTTGTGGCTTCAGTTCGCTGTTCTGTACCATGGCACTATACAAATCCTCATACTTCATCCTCCATTCCATTGTTTCCTTGTATGAGGCGCGGAGGTCGTGGTCGCGCGCATCGGACTTCTCTTTCCAAACTCGTGCCTCCGTCCGCGCTTGTCGCAACTGCCGCTCCGTGGAAGCCAATTTTGATTCTCTTCTGCTGTTCGTAAAGCAAGCTATGGTAGATGTCTCATGAAGTGGGATTTCATCTGTCACTGTCGCAATTTCAGCAAGGTCTACAGGCACAGATTGCGCGCTTCTCACCATCCATGATCGGAAGAGGTCCAGGGAGTGCTGGTAATAGAGACACCTCCCTCCTGGGGTTGTTCGAAGCTGGATCATTGTCTGCATCAGAGATCTTGATGCCGAAACGGCTCAGACGCCGCTTAAAATCATGCTGAACCGCAGACCAACCCGCGGTCGAGTCGTTGTGATGTTGAAAGTGTTGCGAATCCTGACGAGCTTGTACTGAGGATGAGGTAAAGTCTACCAAACGACGATCTGCTGGCTTTGTTGAGTTAATCATAGCTCCGGGTGGTTGAGTCTGCGGATCTGAGGTGTCATCGACTCCCATGGTAGAGAAGTCGTGCAAGCTTGGTTAATCTAGGAGTGGAGCACATGCAGTTGGCGAAGGTTCGGTGCTGCGTGCGCCATACTTGCCGTACCGCAGGAGCAGAACAAGTCCGAGTGAAGCTGCCGCACGAACACCGCCATTTCCAGCAGTGACCGGTGATTGCATCAGGTAAGCACTCGCACGTGGTAATTGCGGGTTCTTTCACGTGGGCATTGGGGAAACCTGCTTTGCATTTCATTGTGTACTCCAATCTGGCAAAGAGACGAGGACATCAAATCAAGCCTTTCGAATACGAGCTCGGGAAGATTGGCATCACAATTGGAAATTCTTTCAAAAACCGCATTCGGACGCCGTGTTTGTTCAACCAAGAGTGCTCTTTGTTGTCTGCAGGAGAACAAAGAGCAAAGGTTCCTCAAGACTATAAAAGAAGCGAAAAGAAGCGGCGCTTCATATTCTTCTTTATCTGAGCTGTCCCCTTTCTTTTTTTAATTCTATTCTCGCTCGCAGCAGCAGTTACACGACGAATCATACTTTACTTTAGTTGAGTAAATCAACCATCGTTCAAAAGCCCTCTTGCAAATTTTGATCAACATGGCCATACACCCTGCCAGCATCGCCTCGAACATTTTCTCCACACATTCATTAAGATCAATTATAGACGAGTCAACCTTGAATACAACAGCCCTGCATAAGAGTCAAATGGCCATTTACCTCTTTTTTCTATTTTGTTCTTGGCTCTTCAGCTACCAAATATTGGAGTGGTCTCGAAAGTGCTTTGAGCATGATGCCAACCGGAACATTCTCCGTGGTGTTGAAAACTGTTCTCGACCTGTTCCAGCAGAAATGCAGCAGGGTCCTATTGAGAAACGACACAATTCGGCAATCCCGAAAGAGAGTTCAGCACAAGCGCAGCTAGCGACATGGAGCAAGAGACACTGTCTTCCTGGTTTCCTCTCAAGGGTGGTGCTGCTTGTGAATGGGCTAATCTCCTGTGACTGCAGGACAAATCAGTGCCAACTAAACACGAGTGAGCCTGCAAAATCAGCTATCGCTCAAGCAACCATAATCAGCCCATTGCTCGCTCAGCAGGATCGCAGTACATCTGGCGTAAATATGATATACTCTGAGCCTGTTGCTGCATTGTGCACGGAAGCCGGCGAAGAACCAATAGGCATCTCAGAAGCAGAACACACTCAAGCACTCATTGACTTGATAAAGGCTAGGAAGGGACTCAATCGGATATCCATGCAGAATGATAAGCTATCGGCTACAACTATCAGCCTCAAAAAAGACCTCATTGATGTCAAGCAAGTCAATGAAGACCTGCTCGCAAAGCTTGTAATTGGAACCCAAAAATGCCATAGCCTTGAGCAGAAATATGCTGCAAGAAACACGGTCAACAAAGCTTTGAATTTGACCGACATCACTTCAATTAGCACAAGATCCTTTGAGCCCCCAATTCTGAGCGGTGTTACCAATCTTACACAGGCTGATGGTAATTTTCAGCCCAGATCTCACACCAAACAGGTCAACGAAGCGTTCAAAGCAGACGGCACCCTGCCCAACAAAGCATCTGAGTTACCAAAGGACATCAAAGACATGAAAAGCCGCTCGGAAGAAGCATGGACAGACAATGGCGACATTGTTCGTCAGGACGATATGGTTACTCAAAAGTCTGCTGAATCTGATAGCGCACAGCAGTCCTGGGACTTGAAGAAGTTTGAGGAATCCTTGCCTCCAATCATGGAAACATGCAGATATTGCCAGGCGAGTATGCCCACCGATGACATAAAAGAACATGTGAAGAGCTGCAAGCAAAAAATGAGGTGCAGAAACTGCGGTTCAACGGTATCAAGAGAACGTATCATTGAACACTTGAAACGGTACTGCAGTTATTGCGATTTCTGCAAGCGACACGTTTCAAATAGCAGAGAGCATGCCAAGGGCTGTGCTATGAAGGGACAGTTGTGCCAAATCTGCAACGAAGTGGTTTTGCAAATACGATATGAAGCCCACTTTGCCGAATGCAAGACAAGGGTATGCAATCATTGCGGGGAAGTTGTACCAGACATGAAGGCGCATTTGCAAGAATGCCCGAGAGCAACTACAACTTGCAAGCACTGTGGAGAAACAGAACTAAGGAGGATATTTCTCGGTGCCGAAAAACACGTAGAGTCTCGCTGTCAGGTTCTTCTGCATAGCAGGTAGCTTGTGCTTTAAGAGAACAGAGTGAATCCAGACCGCTTTACAAGACCCGAATTTACCCATGAGAACGCAATTCATACTGTTGTACAAGAGTCAAATCGTGGACTGTTCCAACAAGAGTGGAGAAATACAAGCGACGCCATGGTAATTGTCTACCAAGTCTAAGACAGTAGCATGCTAACAAGATCATGAGCCCGCTATGCGTTATAGTAAGCTGAGAAAGACCATGGGGTGAAATCGAAGCTGTAATCTTGTTAGCGGATATACATTCTGTTTTGTTAACATACCTATGTAAGTGGTGCCTAGATTGGAGCTTTGGGTCTAGCTCAGCCCTCAAAGAAGACCTCAATACATCCAGCAAGACCAACCCAGAGCGTCGAAATGCGAGTGTACGAAAGGTCACGTGAGTGTTACTATCACGTGCGCCCGAGGACGATGTTAGTAAGGGCCAAGGAAATGTAGTGTACTTCGTGTTTACGTCGAGCTATTTTGGCAGTTATTTCCATGAGGTCTACTCTTGATTCTGCCTTGTGACAGTCCGCATCATTGTGCTTGATCGTGATTCATCATGGCGTTGTAGTGCTGATATTATCAATTCTTTGATAACGGCACTCGAAATACATCGACAATGTTGCAATCTTTTTAGGGCGCCTTGTTTCTTACCTGAAGTAATCAGACCAAAAGTGAGGACGAGGAGATGGCCATGGCTAAAGGAATCGATAAGACGTGCTCCAAAATGCTAGCGCCTGCTGTGCCTGCCGTTCCTTGCGCGATCAAGCAAGCGCCATCCGCTATCACGTCACCCATCAACACTTTCGTTCGCGTGCACAGCCTTGCAATGCACGCGATCTCGGTTGTGTCACTGCCACCTTCCTCTCTCATGATGTGCTCCTCTCGCAATCTCGCGGCAAACACGAGAAAACCAGTTGTCGGCCTCGTTGAGCCGGGCGCCGGGTCGCTTGGATTTCTTGGCAACGACGACCAAATGTCTTGACAACTTCCTCTTACGGTAGCTGCATATCGGATCCACGTTAGGCGGACATGTACGACTCGGACTACATAAATCAATGCACCGCAGCGTGGGTTTGCGTGCTCGAACGCCCCGCTCGTCTCGCAAGTCGTGTTGTTTCTCAAGATGCGTTCATTCGCGGCCATTGCTGCGGCTCTGCCGTTGATTCAGGCCATTGAGCCTCCAAGGTTCCCGCATCAGCCACTCGGAAGCAGCAACTCCACCACTCGTCTGAACTACAACATCACTACAGACGCTCCGGGGCGATTGGCTGCTTCCACCAGGGCCTTTAGCTGGGTCAGCACAGGTGCAGATGGTGACTACATATATACTGGCACTGATGGCTCGTTCCTGTTCGAGAACGTTGCGACCGGCGACTCATCGACATTTCTAGCTGCGGACAAGGTTCCGGCTGACTACTGGGACTACTTCATCTCTGGCGACGCTAGCCACGTGCTGTGGGCAGTGAACTACACCAAGGAATACAGGTATGACATATTCGGCAGAGCTCACAATGGCTTGTGATTGACAAGTTTTAGGCATTCATACTACGCCGACTACCTTGTCCAGAATGTCGAGACTGGAGAGACAATCTCGCTCGACCCTGAGTCGAACGGCACTATTCAATATGCTGAATGGAGCCCTGTCTCATCGTCCCAGATTGCCTTTGTTAAGGGCAACAACCTCTACATCTGGAACGACGGCAACGTTACTCAAATCACCGAGAATGGCGGACCGGATTGGTTCAATGCCGTACCCGACTGGGTGTACGAGGAAGAGATTTTTGGTGACCGCTATGCTCTGTGGTACAGCCCTGACGGCGAAAAGATTGCCTTTTTGAGCTTCAACGAGACCGGTGTCGGAACTTTCCGCATCCCCTACTACATGGACGATGCTGAAGTCGCTCCTGTCTACGCTCGCGAATTGGAGCTGCGCTACCCTAAGGTCGGCACCAAGAACCCCACTGTTGGCTTCAACCTGCTCGATGTGGCATCTGGTAAAGTGGAGACTGTTGCCATTGATGCCTTCCCCGAGGATGACCTTGTCATTGGAGAAGTCAACTGGCTCACCGACAAGCACAGCAAGGTCATTTACCGTGCCTTCAACCGTGTGCAGGATCTCGAGAAGTACGTCGTTGTCGATGTCGAGGCAGGTTCTTCCTCTGTTGTTCGTGAGCGTGACGGCACCGATGGTTGGCTGGAGAACTTGATTGCTACTCGATACCTTGGCGCTGTTCAGACTGCCAACGCTTCTTACGGCAACGGCACCGAGTACTACCTTGACCTTTCTGACGAGAGCGGCTGGAACCACATCTACCTCTTTCCCGTCAATGGTGGCGAGCCCATTGCTCTGACCTCCGGCGAGTTTGAAGTACTTTCTATCCTGAAGATTGACGCCAAGCGCGGACTCGTCTACTACACCTCCACTGAGCACCACAGTACGGAGTCGCACGTCTACTCTGTCAACTTCAAGACCGGCGAGAAGAAGGTCCTTGTCGACGACAGCGTCTCAGCTTTCTGGACGGCCTCTTTCTCCTCTGGTGGTTCTTACTATGTTCTCCGCTATGCTGGACCTGATGTTCCGTACCAAGAACTCTACTCGGTCAACTCGACCGCTCCCGTCCGCACCATTGTTGACAACAGTGCCCTGTACGGCAACCTCACAACTTACAACTTGCCCAACATCACCTACTTGGACCTCGAGCACCCTTCCGGGTTTACTCTTGACGCTATGCTTCGCTTACCCCCGAACTTCGACTCCAGCAAGAAGTACCCTCTTATTCTCATTCCTTACGGTGGTCCCAACGCCAAGGAAGTTACGAAGCAATTCAGCCCTCTCAACTGGAAAGCTTACATTGCTTCTGACCCTGAGTTGGAGTACATTACCTTGACTGTCGACAACCGCGGCACAGGTCGCAAGGGTCGTGAGTTCCGCTCCACCGTGACCAAGAACCTCGGAGACCTCGAAGCGCAGGACCAGATCTGGGCTGCCAAGGAATTGGCGAAGAACTCGTGGGTGGACAGCGAGCACATCGGTATCTTTGGTTGGTCATACGGCGGTTACCTTTCGTCAAAGGTCGTTGAGGTCGGCGACGACATCATCTCCTTCGCTCTCATTACCGCTCCTGTCAGCGACTGGCGCTTCTACGACTCCATCTACACCGAACGCTACATGAAGCTTCCTGAGGACAACGTCGAGGGCTACAACAAATCCCGCGTGCACGACGCCACCGGCTTCAAGAAGATCGCTGGTGGTGTTGTCATCCAGCATGGCACCGGCGATGACAACGTGCACTTCCAGAACTCGGCCGCCCTTGTCGACTTGCTGATGGGTGCTCGCGTGACCCCGGAGAAGATGCAGAACACCTTCTTCACGGACAGCGACCACAGCATCGTGTACAACAACGGTGGCAAGTTCTTGTACAGACAGTTGACTAAGAAGATCTACGAAGAGAAGCACAGGGAGGGCGACTCCAAGGGTAGCCACCAGTGGAGCAAGAAGGGTCTGCAGAAGAAATGGATTGCGTGAGTGGAAGCTTGGGCAAAACCTACAACTCGATAGTATTCAGCCGATGAAAGTCGACATAATGTATTACCTTCATTCCAAATGGCTGTCTTGGTCGTGAAGCGACAGCAGCTCGTTCACTCTTATCTTTCCCTTCCATACACCGTCTTCTTTCTGTCATACAAAACGAACTTCCAAAATGTTCACGATCAAAAACGCAGGGCACTCGGTTTAGCGGTGAGATACTCGCAAGGAGACGACCACATGGCTCCACCCTAGGAGCAAATGGCTCTGTCGATCCCGGAGCAGCTTTTCCGCTGTGTATCTCGCGCGAGACCTGCGTCTGATTTGCAGAGTGCCCGTAAAGTGTTGTTGTTCTTTCCTGTCTCAGAGTTTAGGGTCGTGTGCACATCTTTCGAGGGTGTAGCCACCTGTCTCTCGAACCTTCTCTCGTTATTCCTACTTGGTCGCAAAGTGGGCAGTGTAGCGCGCGATCATTCCTGGCTTCGATGGACGCTCGTCGAGTTCGATCCACGTCAAATGGTCTTGACATTCACGTTCCCAAACCGATCCATCACGAGTTGCCGCAGAACCGTGAACTTGACACCGGTGAAATGCTCATCGAAGCGCAAATCAATTGTGGTAAGGTTCTCATCCCCCATCGATCTTGTGGCCGCTCGTACAGGCTTTGCTTTCCTCAAGCATGCTACAAGCTCGCCGATCCGCACACCCTCGTCCTTCTCCACGTCAAAGGTGCTCCCCAGCATGCAGCCTCCCTGGACCGTCATGAGGACTCTCTTCACCGGCGGCTGCGTGAGAAACATGTGGTTCCAGCTAGCCTCGACGTCGTTGACGAGTGTCATGATTTGGGGTTGGGTCAGGCAGAACTCCAGGCGACCTGATGATACGCGGTCTGTAAAGCGCCAGAGCACTGGCCGGCGCTTGGGGGCCCAGGACATCAGCGGCGGTGCAGCTACGGAGTGTTTGCCTGGGATTTGTCGACCTGGATTGATGGGATCGAAATTGTGCATGTAGATCCATGGGTTGAATAGGCTGCGGAACTCCGGGCGCTTTGGTGCGCGTATCTGGGGCGAGGTGAATGCTGTATCCTCGCAGCATGCGATGTCGTGCTCTTCTGCGTCTATGAACGCGTTGAACGGTTCACGGTCGACTTCTAGGAACAGGGTTTGACGAGCTTGGTGCGATTTCTGGATTACTGAGCGCCAGGTACGGCAGACGCGCTGACATCGTAGTAGTGTGTAGAAGTCGAGGTGTATGATGATATCGAAGAGGATGTCTGGAAGCAGCAGAGCGTGCGTTTCTGTGGGAACTGCATTAGTCGCCATGGCTTGGCAATTCTTTCTCTTTGAGAAAGGGTCTTGGGTTGCTCTGCTGTTGGTTATGTGATGTGTAACGACAACTGGTTGCCTGGGAGGTTGCCCTGCAAGGCTGCAGCAAGTGTGCCTCTACAGCTTCTCGGGCAATGCAATGCGTCCATTCAACGATCATCGATATATCATCCTGCTACCACTTTAAGTAAGTTTCATGTTGACATCGTGTACATGTTACGAAGAATCGTGATCGCGCGACGCGACTTAGTGTACAACTACGTCATCAAGCTCGACCACTAACACCGACTACAAGTCGCGTAGGATCCCTTTCAAGAGCGTAACACGGCATCCAAAAACACAAGACTCCAAGAAACACTCACCATGCCCGCCCAGCCCCTAACAAAAGCCCAACGCATGTCATACCGTATCGCACGCGGCGAAATGGGCGTCTTAACATTCGAGCCCTACAAATCCGAGATCCTCCCCTCCTGGCGCTTCAAAACCCCCTCCATAGCCCAGAAATCCTCAGCCGACATCTACGCCAAGTTCCTCGCGTACAACGACGCCGACGACTTCATCGGCATGGACATGGCGCGCAAGTTCCTGCAGATGGGCATGACGCGCGCGAAAAGGTATGCGAACCATAAGGGAGGGAGGAAGTATGATAAAGTTACAGGGAAGGAACTGGTCAAGGATGAAGATTTCGAGGGCAGGGCGGAGAAGTTGGAGGCGAGTTTGGTTTTTAGGGAGGTTTGGGAGAGGGCGAAGGCGCACGAGGGGTATCTGAGGAAGAAGGAGAGGTTTCAGAAGGAGCAGAAAGAGTGGGATAAGGCGCAGAAAAGTAGTGTGAAGGTGGAGGTTAAGGAAGAGGAGGAGGAGGAGGGCGGCGCCGGGGGTGTGAGACCGAAAAGGGAGAGGAGGACGAAGATCAAAAATGAGATTAAGGAGGAAAGCGAGTGAGGGTTGGATTGAGGAAACGAACCATCGTAAGTCTGGGCCCATGAATGCCCTGCGATTCGAGCGCAGGGAAGCCATATCGTGGCACAACCCTTGTTACCTTGGACGTCCGTGGAACAAAACGACAACGTAGAGACACTGCGAAGCACTGCGAAGCAAAACGAAGCACTGCGAAGCAAAACGAAGCACTGCGAAGCAAAACGAAGCACTACGAAACCGCAAGCCCTATAAACCGAACACCAGTCTGTCCAGCAGAAACAGGGTATTCACCTTGCCCGAATTTTTCGCTCATTGGAAATAGCGGAGCCTTTCAGGTCTACCACCTTCTGCAGACTAGGAATGCAGTTTCTTGCCACGCGTTGGATCGATGAGAGGGTTGTGTTAGGGGTTGACGCAAAGGTGTTGATAGGGAAGCTGATAGAGATAAAGGGTGTCGCGAAGATGGAATGGTTTTAAGATGATCGCAGCAGTACCTTACGAGTACAGTTGACGTCTTATTTTGGAGGCTGTTCATGGCGATCCTATATCTTGTAGAACTGACATCTTCAAAATGTGTATGGTTGTTATCGTTATGGTAGGAATGGAACTACATCAGCCAATCAAACCGGGGTGATGTCTTGTTCTGGTCATGGTTAGCTGTGACTGGCTGCAGGTAGATTAGTCGTGTACTGTGATGCAGCCACCATAGCTTGGTGACATCTTTGAAGTCAATGATCCATCGTCTGAGTCTGTTCTCTGGGTATATACGGCTGTACTGGCAGGCAAGAAGTCTTGATGTGATTGTCGTCTTTTACATTCTTGTAATGCTGATACAGTCTATGCACGTAGCCAAATATGTACATATGATACACATGATGCTCCTTCTGTTCCTCCTCAGTCGTACAGTGTATTCCCACATGGTCGCGTTATTGATCATCGCTCTCCCTTGTCTTGCGTAGTGTCTGCTCGACCTGCTTGGAAACGGAGACGTCCTCCCGCCTGGTCATGCCCAGCACTTGTCCAACGAGCCCTCCTGGCTTGGGAATAGGACATTCCCTTTTGGGGCTGAACTTGTCCTCGATCCTCCTTCTCGTGGCCTCGTCGCTCAGCACGTCGGTCACTTCACCGCCCTCAGGTTCAGCGATGCGCCGTCTTCTCCGCTTGCGTGTGGGATCGGCTGAGTCGTTGAGTGTGCGTGGGTCGACGGGGCAGGGTATGAGATGTGGGGCGGCGACGACGAGGAACGAGACCATAAGGGTGGTGGTGAAGAGCGAGGCGGTCATACGCGAGCGCGGATGCATGTGGGGCGGCATGTTGTCGTTTCTGCTATGTCGTCGTGCCGGTGATTTTGGTACGTGTGTTATGAAGAGCGAGGGTGGTGTCGAGGCATCCCTGGTGCTGGGCGTCGATTAGCAGGCGGCGCAGAGATGGACAGCGGGTTGGTGGAGGCGGTACCAGGCCAATTGAGACGCCTCGAACGTGTGCAGAGGGCGGGGCAGGCAGGAGCGCGGGGTGCGAGGTGGTGATAGACTTTTGGTGGAGTGAACGGGCGGCGACGAAGCTAGTGTCGGCGGACGGCGGAGATGCCTGCCTCCCGCGCTGAAGCTTGTGGCGCGTGGGCGATCGACGGCGATTCCGTCACGGCCAATGTCGACGTCGACAGCACAGTGGACATTTTACGCGCTGCAGCTGCCGTCGTCCTGTACTGCGCGCTGAGTATTCCCAGTTGGCGCCCCGGCCTTCTTCCCCTGCTCTACGCATCCACGAGTCCATTGCACTCTCCAGGCTTTTCCCACGACCGACGCGCCGTCACCGATACCGTCACCGACACTGTCTGCGCCAAAGCCCTCGACACAGGCTCAAGAGCAGGAGAGGCTGCGCAACACAGCAACGAGGGCGCACGTGATATCGAGGCACTGCAGCTCACACCGACAGGCCCCCACTGCAATCCCCCGCCACCATGACGACCGGCGGCAGCGACCTCGACAAGGCGATCCAGCAGCTGCGCGCATGTCGCCCCATCCCAGAGAACCAGGTCCGCGAGCTGTGCTACAAGGCACGTGAGCTGCTGATCGAGGAGGGCAACGTCGTCGGCGTCGATGCGCCCGTCACAGTACGTCGCCCCTCTGTCCTGTTCCTGTCCACCTCACCTGCCAGGCAATGGCGGAAGCTGATGCCCCTCCAGATATGCGGCGACATCCACGGCCAGTTCCACGACCTCATGGAGCTCTTCCGCGTCGGCGGTGACGTGCCCGACACAAACTACCTCTTCATGGGTACGCTCTCCCTGTGCTGCAGCCATGTCTTGTCCTGTCCCGCCACTGACTGCCTCCAGGCGATTTTGTCGACCGCGGCTTCTACTCGCTCGAGTCGTTCCTCCTCCTGCTGTGCCTCAAGGTGCGCTACCCGGACCGCATCACCCTCATCCGCGGCAACCACGAGTCGCGCCAGATCACAACCGTCTACGGCTTCTACGACGAATGCCTGCGCAAGTACGGCAGCGCAAACGTCTGGCGCTACTGCTGCGACGTCTTCGACTACCTCGCCCTCGGCGCCCTCGTCTCCGGCGCCGCCACCTCGCTGCAGCCCACCGACGGGCCCATTGCCTCCAACAGCAACATGGACAGCATTCCCGACCTCGACCAGGACATTGAGATCGAGACCCTCAACGCCGCCGGCGAGATCATGTACCGCTACGCCCGCAATTCCGACGCCCACTCGTCCGTCTCCGCCACCTCGGCCAACATGGGCTCCTCCTCTCCACTCGCGCCCCCCACACCCACAAACGTCGGCGTGCCCGGCACCGCCGCCACATCCTCGGCCAACGGCAGCACCAGGAACGACACCGGCGCCATTCTATGTGTCCACGGCGGCCTCTCGCCCTTGATCGACAGCATCGATAAGATCCGATTGCTCGACCGCAAACAAGAGGTCCCCCACGAAGGCGCCATGTGCGACCTTCTCTGGTCCGACCCCGACGAGATTGACGGCTGGGGCCTCAGCCCTAGAGGTGCCGGCTTCCTCTTCGGCGCCGACATCGTAAAATGCTTCAACCACAAGAACGACCTCAGTCTGATAGCAAGAGCCCATCAGCTGGTCATGGAGGGCTTCAAGGAAATGTTCGACAGTACCATTGTGACCGTCTGGTCCGCCCCGAATTACTGCTATCGCTGTGGTAACGTGGCCGCCATACTAGAGCTTGGCGAAGACGGTAGTAACGCCGGGTTCCAGCGGAGGACGAACGGGGATCGAGGAGGCGGAGGCGGGGGTTGGGTGCTGGGATCCAACGACGGTCCCAACGCGAATGGAGAGCGGAGACTGAGCAGCATGCTGGGCGAGCAGAGAAACAGGGACGGTCCGGGCAGGCGGTACAGGGTCTTCGAAGCTGCGCCGCAGGACTCGAGGGGTATGCCTGCCAAGAAGCCGGTCGCGGACTACTTCCTGTAGAACGGAGAAGCAGACCCAAGGATCGACCAGTCGCTACGAACATCTGGAATTCAGAGGGAACTGGCCGTGGTCGACCTGCCGACAGATGACTGTTACGAGACGGCCGTCAAATACTTTCTGTGACAGCTGAGAGCGTGCAGGCAGTGAGCATTAAGTAGTATAGCTTTTAGATAGGATACCCAAGATATGCGTTCATAAAGATGAGATCTAACACGCCTTCTCTTTACCTTCTTACTTGTATTTCCTTGGCGGTGTTTTTCGGTTCGAATCATCTTGCATCACTCCCCAAGTATCTTGTTCACCTCAGCGTCACCTTGTTCTTGGACAGCATAGCCATTTACATGGACATGGCTATATGTTGTCTAGATTCACACCATCCATGACCGCACGAAGTTTTGATTTTGAAGGTAACCCATTATCTCGCGCTTGTCAAGTCCGCCGACACTCAAGGCAGACTATGTACCATCACATGCATCACGACTGCGCACTGCTAGCTAGTGGAATATCGATTACACTCTCCAAGCTAGGATTTATCCATCGTCTTGAACTGTACAACCTGTTGAGAGTCACAACAGTCAAACACAAAACACCCATTTAGCAACACCAAACTGTCAAATTGTCAACAGGTACACACACTCTGAATAGTTATACAAGAATCGAAGCATCGTCATGTCCCCCACTCGAATCCCACTGCCACTCTACAAGCACTGCGAGTAGTAGGGGTTCTGGACCGTGCATTCACCAGCGGCGCAGGCAGTCGGGCCCGTGTAGCCCTGGCCTCCGCACCGTCCCCAGCGCGCGACGCTGCCGCCAGACGAGCCCTCGGTGGGTGTCGACGCCTCCGAGGTCTTGGTCAGCGTCAGGAGCGTCGAAGGAGCAGGCGCTGCGGTGGTGATGGGTGCCTCCTCTTCCTCGTCCTCTTCCTCAACTTCGGTCGCCTCGGGCGCCTCCTCAGCCTCGGTGGGGGTGGGGGTGGTGGTCTCCTCTGGGACGGCCTCGGTCTCGGTAGGTGTTGCGGTCGCAGAAGGAACGGCCTCGGACGTGGTCTCAGAAGGGACTTCGGGCTCGGGAACCTCGTCATCAGCGCCACAGGCAGGCAGCGTCTCGAGCAGACCCTGAGCACCCTTGCAGCTCGTCTTAGTGTCCACCTTGGAGCTGGAGCCGCTGCCCTTGTTGACACCCTTGTATTCCTGGCACACGTTCTTGCTCTCGCCGCAAGACCCGCTGATGGTTGCCTCGTCGCCAAAGTTGGAGTTGATACCGATGAGGTCAGAGGTCATGCCGAAAGCGCGGATGTTCTCGACAATCACCTTGCGGGGAGACTTGGACTCGTTGTTGGTGCAGTCGCCGCAGCTGCGGTAGAGCTTGCCGGCGTTGACAACTGTGAAGTCCCTGATAGTGACCGTTCCTGCGCCGTTGTGCTGGACGACCTTGTCCTTGGCCTCTTGAGCACCGCCGCCGATGATGGTGGCATCACCCGTGCCGAGGACGGAAATGGCATCCTCGCAGACGTCGCGGAACCAGACGTTGGTCAATGTGCAAGAACCTTAAAGAATGATGTGTTAAAATCATGCATAAGACGTCATCATGGGTATTAACTTACCAAGACAGTGAACACCCTCCAAAGCATCAGCACCAATGATGACGTTGGACAAGCTGGCACCGTCTTCGAGGACGAAAACAGCATTGTCACTGCCGGTGTCTTCATCTGAATCACACGGCTGACCCCTGTCGAACTCTTTGTTGCCGTAGTCCTCGCTGCCAGTGATTGTGCTGGGCGAAGGGAGCGAGGTGATCTCACCAACACGAGTTGGGATGTTGAGGGTCTGCGCCGAGGCAATGCTGGCAACGAGTGCAGCGAGCTGGACCTGTGAGAACTTCATATTTGTCGTGGAAACAAGGCAGAGATGTGAAAGTGTAAGGCGATGACAGCTATTTCTCCGATGAAAGAATGACAACTAGATCTCCTGGATCGTAGTGGGATGGACGGGTGATACTAGGAAAGAGTGAATGAACTTGACCTGAGAGGACAGGTTTGTCCAGCTCTCTTATATGCACATGTGCTTCTACAATGATCATGCCAACCTCTGTAGCTGTGCCGCCTAATTGCATACGGAACGCAAAATTGCGCGCGGGTCATGACAAGACGCAGGCGAGTGCCTGCATATGCACAGAAGGAACAACTAGCCAGGAGACACAATCAGAGATCTACTCCACTCGTCCAGAAATCGACGTGCCAAGATACCAAGGAGCATGTTCCACCGTTGAGCGGAGCGTTTGCAGCAGAGCTGTTTCCGTTCCTGAGGCTGTGCATAGAGTGGACCTGGTGGGCTGTCGCTTGGCAATGTTTGCCAGTGAACTTGGCGTTTCAGATAACTACATTATGAGATCCACCAATAAACGGCCGTGAGAAGTATGGGTGAGGTCTCAGCGATGAGCAGAAGCTATTGCGTCTTACCTGTAGCGAGCGTGGTTCATACTTGAGCAGCTCGGTGGTCCCAAGCCAAGGTCTCGAAACTGCACGCAAGGTACAGAGTCAACAGTCCTGGTCGAGCTCCAAACACGATCCCGCGCAGACTCCAAGACTGAGCAATCCTTCTCGGTGCAATCTTCAATGAGAAATTGGTGCCGGTGGAACTCTACACATCCAGACACACCAGCGCTTACAGACCTGCACTGCTCAAGGGGCCTGTTGACCGAATCGCTGGTCATATTTCCGTATGTGGAGCGACTCAACGTGCCCACACGTCTTACAGCTAAGTGCATCTGTAGCGTGGAAAAAGAAATGCTACGGTAAGGCGGAGGCAATGCGAACAGCTTAGGTTGGTCTCGTAGGGTACAAGGATTCTGAACACGGACCTGCAGCCTCGGAACCGACCAGATTATCTGTAATGCCAAGCCTCATCATCTCCCTCCTCTTATCCTCATCGTTCGTTATCCTAGCCTGATTCCAAGCATATGAAGTGGGAATTCGTCTCCGTAGAAGCTGATACGAACGCAGTTTCTTGAAGGTCGTGGTAGCAAACAGTCGGCGTGGTAGGTCTTCGTATTCCAAGCAGCTCTCATCCGACTTCTTCGATACTCGGGCGCAAAGTTGTTGTTTTGTTCATCCATTGATCAGAAAAGAGATATGCGCGTGATTTACAAAGACAGAACTGGCGATTTTGAATGAACAAAGAGGTGTGGCTTCAAGAAGGGACTGAGGAAGTGGCGGCTATATACCCGGGGCACACACTTACAATCAGGCTGAAACAACGCAGCTGCCGTCGTTCCGTGAGAGCCTGCGTGTCTGCCTCTTCCAATGCATGTATAATTTTCGCTTTCTGCAAGCGAATTGTCACAGCTCGTTCTGGCTACAACTCTGCCTCAGCTTTTCCCGCTTCGACCTGTAGGTGCATGACTTAAGTTGCTAACAAAACATAAAGTGACCCAGGTTGAGCGACCTCTATCGAAGTCCCACAGACGATCATCGCACGAGCCTAAGCCCTCTCTACAGAACCAGTCTTCGCTGCCAACGCCTCCGAATTGGAAAGGAAACCACCCTCTGGAAGTTTATCAAGCATGTCGTTCTCTTTATCAAGAGCCCTGAAGGTCCACCAGAACGCAAGCCACCCAAAGAAAGTCAGTATGGCGATAGTAACGTACAGCCATACCAACAATGGGTCCGTCGCCAGTGGAACGAAGGCCTGGGCAATTGCTGACGAGAACGCATGCGTGAACCAGAAGACACCAGTGATCAACGATCGCATGTTCTTCGGCGCCTTTGTATAGGCGTACTCCAAGCCAGTTATGGACGCAAAGATCTCGGAAAAGGCAATGAGCAAGTATGCGGGCGTTTGTGCCCAAACCGTGAGGTTGGGCGGACTCTCGCAATCGCTTGCATACTTGCCACAGGGTGACTTCTGGTAGATAAAGTGCTGAATGAGCGCTGCGACTATCATGCTGAGCATTGCACATACGAAGCCAGCCTGTATCTTCTTTAGAGGGGTGAAGTTGATGCCCAGGCGTGCAAGCCGCGGGTATAGAAATTTGTCAAATATGGGAATGAAACTAGGTTCAAGGTCAGCTATCCGTATCCTTTTGAGGATTCACATTGCAAACTTACATGATTAGTGTGAATGGGTTCAGGTTGTGAACAACATCGTTGGGGATACCGTTCAGTTCCATAGTAGCGGCTTGTGAAACCAGGTTGGTTGTCATCTGCGAATCGGAATCAGCTACTAGTTGCTTACAAGAAAGGCCTGCAACTTACTTGGCCATACGGGAGCCAGAAAATTGGTAGCCAGAGGAAAACCTGGCATGCTTTAATCCCACGTCGCACCTCATCGACCCAAGCATCGTTGAAGGTCATCCAATTGGGTTTTGTCGCAAGGTTACTCGGCTTAGCGCCGTCCCATAGATTAGGAGACGATAGGTTCTTCCAAGTCAGAACAGGGTTTAGTGACCATCTTCCTCGCATTGCGAAGGCGTACAGTTTGGCTGACTTGACTAACACATCTCCCTGAGGGGGCTTCTTGACGTAGTGCTTGCTTAGTCCCAACATCAACAAAGGGCAGAAGATGAAGAGGATGGTAGGCAGCAAGTAAGATAGCCAGAAGCCAACGTACTTTTCGGCATAGACCATAGAGATTTGACCTGTAAGAGCGCCTATGTTGATGAGAAGATAGTATCGCATGTATACACGCGAGATGGTGATTCCAGGATCGACAATGACACGCTCGCCGCTTGGTTCAGTACGAAGGTAGGCCCTTGGGTGACTGTGTTCATACTGCTCAGCCACAAGGGGAGAGATGCAGCACTTGAAGAAGCCGACTCCGCTCCCGAACAAAAGCAGCCCCAAGATGAACGCACCCAGTGCCCCGTTTGGAGTAGCAATGACTTGAGGGATGGCAGCAACGATAATCAAAATGTGGCCGACGGTAGCTAGTCCAATGGCCACGTAGATGGTTTTGAACTTACCCCAGTATTCGTCTGCAAGCCAACCACCTGAGTATGTTAGTGATGCGCATATTGGCGAGAATTTCCTTCCCCATACCGACCATAGGCATGACATAGGAGAAGAACTGGTTGAATTGGACAAGTCCAGTGGAAGCCTGCTGGCCCATATCTAGCGCTCCAGCCTGACCATTCGTCCCAGCAGCGCCAGCTGAAGGGAAAGGTCCTTCGGTAGGAAGGGGTTGCTGAATGAAATTGACAACTTGTGCAGTCAGCGCTTTAGCCTCAGGCTCCTGAAGATACATGCATACAAACAGCTGTGGTTCCGTAGTAGGCAAACCTCTCACACATTTCGACTATGCCAATAACGTAAATCATCCAGTCTACTTTGCCATAGACACGTCGCAGTGTCGACCAATCTTCGCTTGTGGGATACTGCTCGCCGTTGGGTCCAATCAGCTCCTCAGATGTCGAGGTGTATGGCTCTCCCTTTTCGAAGGTAGTCTCGCCCTTCATGCCATTAGCTACCCCTGGGTAGTCTGCAATCGCTGCGTCCACAACATCAAGAGCTGCGCCTGACGACATCGTGAGAGCTGCAGATCGAATAGAGTTTTGGTCGAGCCAGGACCAACGACCTCAAGTTTATATCCAGAAAGACTCGCTGTGAGCTTCAGAGCTGCCTCATTCGGGTTGGAAAGTGGCATGAGTATTGAAAGAAGATCCCCCGCTCTCGGCGCCAACAGTCGTGTCAACCTGCACGAACAGCTAACGGTCTCATATCCGCGACCAAGACAATCCCTGTCATACTCAGTGATTTTGGTAGGACGATCTATACACAGACAGGTTTGGCGCCAAGTGATACCGTGTACTCCACACAACTGATAGTTGCACTGCCAAGGATGCCGTGGTAAGCCAAGGGGAAGCAGATAACATAGCCAATGAACATCAACTGGAGCTAAACTATCCTAACACTCAGCGCAAGGCTATGATTCATCCCAGCCCTTCTCTAGTTATCATCTGACAGCATCGTATCTTGTGAAAGCTCGACACCTTCCTGATCAAGCCTGCTGAAGGCTTTAACAAGACGACAAGACGGAGGACGGGCACAGCTCGACATTCCCGCCACATTGGCAGATAGTCACGAAAAGTATCTTCACATTCTTGCAGAAAATTCTTGTCGCATAACAACGGCTCACTTCGGCATATGAATGATGATGGTGACGAAGGACTATGTTGTGGTACAATGAATCGAACATGCACGTGACGAGCCATGCTCTTCGTGCACTATATGAAGGAATCCGACAGACAGAAGCTGTCTAGTACTTGGAATGGGCAGAATCAGTTGCTGCATGTGGGAGGATCCTTACCTAGGTATATTGGAACCACACTCTGTGCTTACGCCACGCGCACTGTCAGTATTAACATTGAATTTGCGTGTGATCAAGTCCATTTACAGTCACAAGTAGTTCGGAAAACGCTCCTTGAGTAGTGGTCACTGATTCGCTAGCAAAAGGGAAATAACGAAATGATCTAGGTTCTGAAGTTTGTAGAACAAGTGGCGTCCACTGCGTTGTCACTGCGCCTCACCTCGCACTGTTCATGCCATCGTCCGCTCAACTCACCTCTCTAGACTCTGAGTTGTTAAAATTAGCCAGATGATAGTGAACATGTACAATCTCTGACTAGATAGTCTTGCAAGCGAGGCTAACGCTGTATCGGCCATATCTTTTAGAACGAAAAGGAAAAGACTAGCGAGGAACTGAAAGTACTTGGCCAGTTCGCAGTCGTACTGCTGCCGGTCTAGCGCCAACGGAAGAGCCCCAGATACTGTGACACGGTCACTGGTAGATATGTTATCCGAGGCGCAATCTGAACGCATTCTGCAATGTCCGAATTTTGTGCTTCCTGCATACATAGCATACCTCTAACCTTACGTTACATTCCATCATACTTGTGGTACGTAACTCTGCGTCTTTCACGATATAGCAGCGACTGAGTGATATTCTGCATCTCTGCAATGACTCAAAACGAACGGCAAGGTTCATCCACCATGAAGCTGCGGTTCGGTCGATCAAACGCTCCACATGCGGAAGGTGCACGGATGGGGTAGGCAAGTGTTTTTCGAACACCAAAAAATGGCCTCCGCTATCCGAAAGCTGGGACGTGGGTGTAATCTACAACCTTGTAGACATGGCTCGTTAGATGAACACTCGCTTGGTACATAGTCGTGTAGTCGAGATGCTTTACATGCAGGATGTGTAGCTCGATACAGCTCGACTATCGTGATTGCGCCATGCGCGCTTGATATTCATATCTACACACAAATCTTGTCCTGCACGTGCCATTATAAGGTATAGCGCTCGAGAACCAGACCTGCTCCGTTTGAGACCGGTGTGTTGAACAGAAAGAGTGTTCAGAAAAGGCCGTCGTGAGCTGTTGAAGTCACGGATGTACTCGTACGGCACCTTCCAACATTCTTGAAGCTGTGACACAACGGCATCAAATCTAGATGGTGCCGATAAGTGCCCTCTCGCAATTGAAGGAAGCTTGGCAATAGCAAGTCGCTTGCGGCACTTGATTCATTCCTCACATAACAACGCGGCTTTGCAGCAGCTGTATGCCTACTTTCCCTATTCATGATGATATCCAGGTCAAGCTCGTCACTTTCCTTCTGGTCGTGGACTCGAACTCCATCCGAACCCTTCCTCTCAGATTCACACGGAAATTGTTTCGGGAGCGGTCGCGCGTGGTTTCCTACAATCGCAGTGCTTAGCGTAGTTGAGATGGGCAGCTCGAGGTGTCTAGCTCTGGCGGTCATCATGATTACTCAAGCGATGCTGTGGTTACGAAAGTGAAGAGGGAACTGTTGTGAATTGGCTTCAGAGTGCGTTGTCCAAGACTTACTTCGTGCTGCCATGTTGTACAGCTCAAAACGTGTTACGCACTAGAGATGTGTCAAGCGATGCAAACGTCATGGTAGATGAGATGAATTATGTTCATAGAAGTTAAAGTGCTGATAAGTTGAGCAGAACAGAGAACCAAAGAGATGACATCTTTTGCAGGTCGTTCGAAGATGCATGTCGCATCATACCTGACATGCTATCCTCGAATAGCTGACTAAGGGAATAGAGGTGTACAAGATGTACTGATATGCCGTAAGGAAGTAATGGGTCTAGATATCGCAAGCGCTGCCGGACCAAAAGCGAGGGCGCCAGCATCAAACCCTTGTTCAACACCGAGCCTTGGAGCGAACCCAAAAAGAAAGTGTCGAAAAGAAGCACGGTTAGAGCGCGGGGCTCGACCGTGGAGTTTAAATGGCAGTACGTGCTAATGGTATCGCGTTTCCTCTCTGGAAGCCTCGAGGGCACTGGCTATAGGCCATGGTGGAGGTGCCCAACGGTGGGCAGGTATCTTTCAACTCTCTTCGTATCGTACGCAACAGCAGCGTCGTCTCCGGCTCTTTACATTACTGTGCATCCGCAGCAGCCGCCCTTCTTCTCCGAATCATCCTCGACGCCCATCTTGGCAATGCCGTTCTGGCCCTGTGCACCAGATGGCGCACCTGTGTATGACGACATCTCCTTGTTGTATCTGCGAATCTCTCGTACGATGTCGTAGAATGCGTTGTCAACGTTGATGCGTGATTTCGCCGAGGTTTCGATGAATTTGCAGCCAAACTGTCGTGCCAGGTTCTGGCCCTCTGGAGGAAGGGGTTAGCAAGGGACGGTCGAATGCAGCGTGGTATATGGCTAACCTTGTGTCGACACCTGCCTTTCGCCGTCAAGATCGCACTTGTTTCCAACGACAATCATGGGGAAGTAGTCCTTATCCTTTACGCGTAGGATCTGTTGCTGGAAAGTCATGATCTCCTCAAAGCTCTGCCTGTCGGTTATGGAGTAAACAAGTAAAAACCCCTCGCCAGTCCTCATGTACTGCTCGCGCATCGCAGAGTACTCTTCCTGGCCAGCCGTGTCGAGTACATCAAGGAGCGCAACCTCGTCGTCGATGACACATTGCTTGCGGTACGAGTCTGCGGAGTATTAGTGCTTGCTTGCAGCGCGCTGCTGGGAAGTTTGCTGCGTAAAGCTCAGGTTAACATACCTTCGATCGTGGGATCATACTCGTCGACGAAATGCGACTGGATGAGCTGAATAGTCAAGCAACTCTTTCCCACACCACCGCCACCGACTACGACGAGTTTGTACTCTCGGAGAAATTTGGACGCCATTGTGCTATTGTGGTGGATGATGTTGTGTTGTAAGGGTTGGGGTTCGAAAGGAGGAGGCGGCTGGGAACACCAAGGGAGGGCAGAGGCACGCGCAGAGCTGTCAGACGCGACAAGAACAATGGATGGCGCGCTCGAGATGAACTTGCAGGCACAGGGACGACGGAGATGTGCTATCAACCAGGGGAACAGAGTCGCAGTCGTAGAGGAGAGGACGGGCAGCGTTCGATAGTTCGGCTTGTGCAGAAAAGCGCTTGTCCCGTTGGAGACTACTCTTGCTTAGCGCAGGGCCCAAGCGCCGCCCAACGAGCATTGGGCCATCGAGGCAGAGTTCTCCACACCAGTCAGGCGCATGGGCTGCAAGCCACGCTCGCCGGCACATGTCTTGCGATGACACAAACATAACTGACACAGCAGCTGGTAGCTGGCAGCGCTCCCAGCAGACGCGCTGTACCACCATTGTGCAGCTCAGCCAATCCTGGGGGGAGGCAGCCTCCGCCCACACCACAGCGGTTAAAGCGGCGGTTCTGAAAACCGTCTCTATCGTGATCAGTGCTTTCTCCAGCAGCACGGACAGACATGGATCAAATGGTAGGTACTCGCTGCTATGCACGACGTCGTGAGCCCCCAAAGCGACCTACTGTGTGTACCCTGTTCCATAGTCAGGCATGGCGGCGCCTACGAGAGCCACGGGCGACTGAAAGAAAACGAGTTCAACATTCAACGTGCGACTGCTGCTATCACATTGCTTCTCATTGTATCTGGCGGTGACAGGCAAGCGCGACTGGAAATTAAAGAAGCAATCTCTTCACGCATCATACCACTTCTATCGCACAATCAAGATGGTGTTATCAGGATTTGAGACCCATTGGCCTCGGCACCCCTCTCACTAGCGGCGTGGGACGCGGCTCACCTGCTGCAGGCTTCGAGAAGCCTGACCCCTGAATCTAGGAACAAACCGACCATTTTACGATGCATCCACCTGGTTCACGCATTTTAAATTCAACGACATGTCATGTTACATTTCAGAGGCCCTGCCACACATAAACACATTGCCTCCTAGGCCTCACTCGCTCGCTACGTGTCCTTGTCGGACGTGTTGCCATCGTCCTGACCCTCAATCTCCACGCGCTTGCCGTTTACGTTCTTCTCGACCTCGGGCACCAAGCTCTCCATGAACTCAACGTCGCGGCCAACGAGAGTCACCGTGTTGTGGTCCTTACCCCATCGGGGGTAGCTGCCCACCTTGACACCTTTCGGTTCTGTCTTGGCTGCCAACTCTGTTAGGTATCCAGCGACAGCACTTTCGGCTAGAGGTGTTGAGATGAGGATACGTAGTACACCCTTGCCCTCTGGATCTGTCAGTCGCGGTAGAACATGAGGCTTCATCCCATCAATCATGGCCTCGAACAACCTGGGTACACCGGGCAGGATATGAACGTTTCCATTCACACAGCTGACGGGGACCCACAATGTCTCATTGACAAAGATGACTTGATCCTGGTCTGGAATTGAATCATCAAGAGGCAGCTCGACCATGCGCTTCTTGGCCGTGAGTGCAGCTGAAGGTACGTTCCAATCAAAGTTTGGTTGCGACTTGTGTGGCTTCGAGAGGCGTTTCATACGCTCATAAGCCGCATCATGCAACCTCAACGGCAGACCAAAGGCTTTGGCTATCGATTGGTAGGTAATATCATCGTGTCTGTGCTACCGTGTTAGTGTGTGTATCGAATACGAGCATACTCAGGCGACATACGTGGGGCCGATGCCTCCACTGGTAACAACAAAGTCATAGTTGTTGGACATGCGCGTCACGGCCTCGACAATTTCGCCTTCATCGTCGGCAATGACCTCTACACGACGGAGATTGATGCCCAATGAGAAACACCACTTTGCGAAGTATGCCTGGGAAAGTCAATTGGTGCTCTTTAGCCGTGCATACAGTGACTTACTGAGTTGGTATCTACTGTCTGTTGTGTGCGTGTCAGTAGCCATAATTGTTGAATCTGAGCAACTTATTGATAGCCTACCTTGCCTCCAAGCACCTCGTCGCCTATGATTAAGCAGGCGGCGGTGTGGATTAGACTCTTCTGCTGTGTTGCGCCCGCCATGATCGATGACGTGGTTGATGAAACTCCAGCTCTCGCAGCCGACGAGTGAGCAAAATTCGGTACTGGACGTGATAGGTGTCGAACGACCTGATTGATCCGGCTGAACATGAGACTAACAGGAAGAACGGTTTCGATACCAAGAAGGAGCGAATTGACTGGAGAGAAGTGTGTGCAGAAGGGAAATATACATGAATCCAGTACATGTCACTAGCGCGTTTCCTCACGTCCCCGTACCAGTCCAGCACCCCACCTTTGCGCCAAACCACGTCAAGCTTCGTCAGCCCTACACCACCACATCCGCACACGAAACGCTACCGCGAACCACCCTAGTTGCTTAGGTCCCCAAGGGCCAGATCTGAGATACACAACATTATGGCATGTCTTGTGTCGTCTCCTGCCGCACCTATGCGCTGACACGAGTTCCAGGCGTCCGAGTCACGGCTTTACACCTTCTCAGACGAGACGAAGACGAAGCTACGCAAATTCAGGCTGGGCACATCACGCGCCAAAGACCCCCAGGCTGTCATCTGTACGATCCTCTCGCATTCCTAGCCGCTACGCGCCTTCCATTCTCAGATCCAAAGCAAGGCTGATGCCGGCGCCGTTCAGACGAGATCGATAAGAAGACACTGGAAGTCAGGCCTGTCGACGATGAGGTTTACTCAGACGTAGCGTCTGTGGCGGATGAACTGCCCGATCATGCACCACGCTTTGTGTTGCTAAGCTACCCTCTCACACTGGTATGTTCTGCAAACCGTTCGCTCGAGCAGAGATGGTCGCTGACACGAGCAGGACTCTGGCCGCTTGTCAGTCCCATACGTCATGCTATACTACCTGCCGATCACTTGCAACAGCGAGGTCAAAATGCTGTATGCCGGTGCGAAGGAACTCATGAGGAACACAGCAGAGGTCAACAAGATAATTGAGGTCGACAATGCTGAGGACTTGGACGACATCGAGGAAAAGCTGAAGGAGTCATAACTGGCCGAGGATAACAGCCAGTATCGCAAAGTGAGACAGACCAGCTAAAATGCAGACTGGCAATCAATGGCGTTACAAACATGAAAGAACATGAAAGCATAGCACGGATGGCGAGGTTTGTCAACACACGAAGATCATTCATGTATCATACACGCATTGCGATCACAGCCAACACACAGATCGATTTGCGTCCGTCTTGGGTGTTATATAGGCGGCACTCAAGCCCTACATACAACAAATTCCACTAGTTTTTACGGCCCCAAGCTGAATGTGCTCGACGCATTGAAGACAACGAATGACTGTGCCACAGGCACGCAGCATTTGCCCCGACGATCACCGTGCTACTCATCACTGCGCAGCCGCCGTTCCCATCACTTGCCAGTAGGGAGATGCCCATCACTGCGGTTGTGACATGCTAACTTGTACAATTCTCGAACATGTATGAACGTCCTCCTGCGCCGTCTGACTATGATGTAGCAACGCAGCTTGCGTGTGCGTGATCAACACAATGCTTCGGAACAAGGAGATGACTGTTGGAGTGTACGATACTTTTCTTGTGCAGTACCGGCCAAAGCTAGGGACAGTCTTCAGGTACGCGCATATAAGAGTCACACTTGGAAGGCCCACCCAACCTGAAGACGACAGGACGGACATGACACATTCACGGCTATATCAACAAAGATCACCCTAGGAAGTGGATATCGTAGTTTGAGGTAGCGCAGAAACTCTGTGACGTACCGAGTTTTCCGTGGATCAGTGACGAAATTCATTGAATTTCGTTGTCGCGGTGTTCCAGGTTTGCTTTGTATGTTTGCATCCATCTTGCTACGACCTAGCAATACTCGTTGTATTAGGTACTATTGTACACAACAGACCATAAGTTGCGACACTCGCGTCACTCCATACCACTTTGCTGCGATGAGGTTCACCGTACCGGAGTCTTGAGTCTTATTTACAACGTCCAGATGATTGCAACCAGGACGGAGGCGTAGCCGATGAAAGAAATGCGAATAGCCTTTGCTACATATTCGAGAATGTCGGTTGATCAGCTTCAGCCGAAATGGAAATAATGGTGCAGTAAACCTCCAATGGCTGCGTGCTTAGCCCAACGCAAGACACTATAACGACCTTGCACCTTCGGATCGGCATGGTATCTACTTGAAAAGAGGCCAGCCTCAGAGACTGTACCACCAGCCTGCAGACAAAAAGAACAGTCCAGACTCGCAGTCGTACATCGGGGTATAGATTGCGTGCACACGCCTCAGCCGTCGTGGATGCAATTCATTGCGCAAACTGTATGCCAGAGTAGAACAGAGTCCTCGGGTACCGCATTCTTTGTTAAAAGTCGATTTTGCTCGGCTTCTTTGAGGAGCGGTGAGAGCTACTGATTGGCTAGGACAGGGCCATCT